>JASTWR010000992.1:0-64592 GCA_030770355.1 Harpagoxenus sublaevis | reverse complement strand
TAAAAAAAGTATGTTGATTATTCTTGCAGAAATTTTCATGCTTTGACCCTGACCTATACTCCTATTATTTTGATAATTCTTTCCGAAAAGAATTCCGTAAAAGAGAAGACACGTATTTTTTGGTTAGCCTACGATTAATATTTCCGAGTGTAACATTTGTAAGAAATTGAATTTGACGGTAACTGTTACTTCTGTCTAAGTTAACTAATATCCTGGAAATATTCAATTCTATCGAAAAATGACTGGGATGAAATTTGTTTAGTTTAAAATAAGTTACATGATGTATATAATCTTCTTAATTTTTGGACAGTCTAAAGTTGTATTATACGATGGTGAATTGAGACAAGAAATTTTTTTTATAATGTTTGCAAATTTTTAAAGATAAAATAAAATTCATTGTAGTTATTTTTCAATACGATTTAATATTTCCCAGATATTAACGATTTAAAAAGTAGAGTTACTAAAAAATTCTTTTTCTTATAAAAATTACACTGTCGGCAATATGGATCGTAGACCCAAACGGAAAAATACGTCTTTTCTTTGTCAAGATACTCTTCGCTAAAAAATTGTTAAAATGTTTAGAGTTGGTCGTTAAAACATGAAATGTTCAACGAGAATACCCCAGATATACATGAGGTATTCTCGTTTAAAAAATTTTTATATATTTATATAAATACTATATTTTGTATATTATTTATTTATGTCCAATAACCTGATATACAACGTTATATATACATTTACATGTTCCAGGATATTGAACTAAATAAGAAAGTTATATACGTATGTATTTTATAATTTATAACTTTTTTATTTATTTTAATATCCTCAATTGTATACCATTCAAATAAATTCTAGTAAGGAATAATTTCCTTATATAAAAATCGTACTACAGTTAAATGTATTGTAATGGAAGAACCCCACTATTGAGAATTTAAAAGAAGCATTTTTAAAGCTCACAGTTCAATAAATAGGATAGATAATTTAACAAATGGAAAATTCACTCTTTGCCAGAAACGTGGACAGAAGTAAATATGAAACTGCTTACTGGTCAATGTCACTACATAAAAATGATTAAAACACTTGTTTTAATTAAGACATTATTATACATGCATTAAAAGTAAATAACAAATGTCTAAAATATATACCACATCTATTATTGACATATTTTCATAACAAAAAGTCATTCGGCCCTTATTACTGCTTGATGGAAACCGCGGGAAGGTGGTGGTATATATATGTATATAATACAATTACAATACAATATTTATTTATAATTAGATAAAATATCTTACACAATTAGATATTTTATTTAATTGTTAATAAATATGTGTATTATATTGTAAATAAGTTGTTAGGAGCCACACGTAATGAATATATTGTGGATCCAAAGATTTTTTGTCACTATACGAAATAAGAGTTAGCATTTTCCTGACAAAAGAGCTTTTGTTGATTATCGCTTATTGCTCATTACTCATAGTCTGTATTGAGCAACTACGGTCGTAACATGTGTCAGAATTTTTTATATTATTTACTTTCTATTGCTCTTGCATAAGGCGAAAGCTCTATTTCACATTTTATATTGTTAATTGCATATAGATATGACATAAAGGTTGACTCTGAAACTTTTTAACTTGTCACTAACAATTAACTGTATACATTATATTGAATTTATGTGGTTGTTTTCCAAAGTTTTGTTAGTACTATTTCTAGTTTAAAGTTTTAAAGTGTTCACGTGCGATATATATTAATTTAAAAATTAAATATTAATTAAAAATTAATTTGATCTAAAAATAGTAACAAAACTTTGGAAAACAACCACATAAATTTAATATAATGTATACAGTTGTTATAGTGACAAGTTAAAATGTTTCAGAGTCAATTTTTATGCCATATCTATGCAATTAACAGTATAAAATGTGAAATAGAGCTTTTGCCTCATACAAGAGCAATAGAAAATTAATAATATAAAAAATTCTGACACTTTTTACAACCGTAGTTGCTCAATGAAGGCTGTGAGTAATGAGCAATAAGCGATAGTCAATAAAAGCTCTTTTGTCAGGAAAATGATAACTCTTATTTCGTACAGTGACAAAAAATCTTTGGATCCACAATATATTCATTACGTGTGGCTCCTAACAACTTATTTACAATATAATACACATATTTATTAACAATTAAATAAAATATCTAATTGTGTAAGATATTTTATCTAATTATAAATAAATATTGTATTGTAATTGTATTATATACATATATATACCACCACCTTCCCGCGGTTTCCATCAAGCAGTAATAAGGGCCGAATGACTTTTTGTTATGAAAATATGTCAATAATAGATGTGGTATATATTTTAGACATTTGTTATTTACTTTTAATGCATGTATAATAATGTCTTAATTAAAACAAGTGTTTTAATCATTTTTATGTAGTGACATTGACCAGTAAGCAAGTTTCATATTTACTTCTGTCCACGTTTCTGGCAAAGAGTGAATTTTCCATTTGTTAAACTATCTATCCTATTTATTGAACTGTGAGCTTTAAAAATGCTTCTTTTAAATTCTCAATAGTGGGGTTCTTCCATTACAATACATTTAACTGTAGTACGATTTTTATATAAGGAAATTATTCCTTACTAGAATTTATTTGAATGGTATACAATTGAGGATATTAAAATAAATAAAAAAGTTATAAATTATAAAATACATACGTATATAACTTTCTTATTTAGTTCAATATCCTGGAACATGTAAATGTATATATAACGTTGTATATCAGGTTATTGGACATAAATAAATAATATACAAAATATAGTATTTATATAAATATATAAAAATTTTTTAACGAGAATACCTCATGTATATCTGGGGTATTCTCGTTGAACATTTCATGTTTTAACGACCAACTCTAAACATTTTAACAATTTTTTAGCGAAGAGTATCTTGACAAAGAAAAGACGTATTTTTCCGTTTGGGTCTACGATCCATATTGCCGACAGTGTAATTTTTATAAGAAAAAGAATTTTTTAGTAACTCTACTTTTTAAATCGTTAATATCTGGGAAATATTAAATCGTATTGAAAAATAACTACAATGAATTTTATTTTATCTTTAAAAATTTGCAAACATTATAAAAAAAAATTTCTTGTCTCAATTCACCATCGTATAATACAACTTTAGACTGTCCAAAAATTAAGAAGATTATATACATCATGTAACTTATTTTAAACTAAACAAATTTCATCCCAGTCATTTTTCGATAGAATTGAATATTTCCAGGATATTAGTTAACTTAGACAGAAGTAACAGTTACCGTCAAATTCAATTTCTTACAAATGTTACACTCGGAAATATTAATCGTAGGCTAAACCAAAAAATACGTGTCTTCTCTTTTACGAAATTCTTTTCGGAAAAGAATTATCAAAATAATAGGAGTATAGGTCAGGGTCAAAGCATGAAAATTTCTGCAAGAATAATCAACATACTTTTTTACTACAATTTTTTTCATGTTTAGTAATCATTTTTACATCATCTCTACATTATTCCAAAGATCGCTCTTTGATTATCGTGCACCTAACCTGCACCGGCAACTCAATTCACGCCGAGATACCGAGAAAGCATTTCCAGCGTAAAAACATTGTCGATCGCGCGAGCTAAGTGAGAGCGACAAAGAGAGAGTGATAATCTCCCTCTCGCTCGGCGTGCCGAGCGAAGCCGACACACCGATAGACCGAGCGTCACTCTGTATGCGTAGTGGAGGGGGAAATTCTCCAGTGTGCGCGGGCTCGAAATCGCAGCACTGCACGGACACACGGGACACACCGCATACACATACACTATGTGAAAGGGGACTGGGGAGTGGGGATGCGCCGGCAAAGCTGCGGGCGCACTCGGCCGCTCGGCGCGGCGTCGCGTCGTAAGCTTCGAGCAAAAAGAGGACAGACATATATCTGCCCAATCTGCTGTCTCGGCTGTCTTCTTCTCTCTTGACCTATGACGTAGCTATGCTTATGCCGGTTGTACCCACACATATTTCGGGTTTTGCGGCTGTCTAAGATTATTTATTTTCTAATACATTACACAATTGCAAAATTATTATTTTATAATTATTATTATCTGAATTTTTTTCAACAACACAATTACGACAGATAATTGCAAAATTTAAAAAAACAATACATTACATTTAGAAAAGGTTTGTTATAATGTAATATGTCCACACAATTATAAGAAATATATATACATATTTTGATATTTCCATAAATATGTACGAACATGTACATATACACACACACAACATATAAACGGTATTAACTTTCAAGGGCAGGGTACGACGACCGGGAAACGGATTTGAATAAAACTTATTTCTGTAATAACCCTTCACTAGCAGTAAAACATAGTAAAGCGCTATCGCGCAACTCTCAGCCGTTTTCCAAATAGAAAATCGTGGAAACCTTGCGACACAAGTCTACCGGTTCGCTAGCGCAGAGTTTAGGCGAAGCGGCGTAGCCGCGCAGGTAAGGCGCGCGGCTGCTACGCCGCCGGCCCGGGTTCGATTCCCGTTGATCTTTTGCAAAAATTTTTGTTTTTGTCATTTTTTTTTATTTGCATTATTAATAAAAATGTTGAATTGGAGCAAAATAAATAATTTCAATAATTATAACACAAAATAAACAAAATGAAGGGAAATGCTTACCTTCCCTTTACAAAGTAATTTCAATACACAGTAATTAATAATAATTATTTGTTGCTGCTTCAAATGTTATAAATAAAGGACAATGATTAATTGTAAGTTGGAGCACTTTTGAAATAATAAAACATAATGAACTATTTTTTATACTATTTAGTCAATGAACAAGAATATAAAGAAATATATACATATATGTATACTGATAGTATATAGAAATATATTGTTTTCTTGTCGAAGGCCTGACTTATTCATTGTCACTTTCGATGCCCTGCGGATATCGTTCACAATGTCCTGCATGATAATTATCGTAAAAACATTTAAAAAGGTTTTCTCTTCCACTAATTTTGCAGCATACCAGGCATATTTTATCATTTTTGTGAAAGAAGGAGCGCTTGGTGGTGAACTAGAGAATGAATTTTTATAGCATCTTCACGAGATGCTATTTCCCTTTGTTCTTTTACGCTGGAGCATTTTGCAACATTTTTATCAAATTCTTTACCTGTCGGTAAAAATAAACGTCGCAAGGCTGACAAAACGGGGTGAAATAATTATTATTAATTACTGTGTATTGAAATTATTTTGTAAAGGGAAGGTAAGCATTTCCCTTCATTTTGTTTATTTTTTGTTACAATTATTAAAATTATTTATTTTGCTCCAATTCAAAATTTTTATTAATAATGCAAATAAAAAAAAATTTTAAAAAAATATTTGCAAAAGATCAACGGGAATCGAACCCGGGCCGGCGGCGTAGCAGCCGCGCGCCTTTCCTGCGCGGCTACGCCGCTTCGTCTAAACTCTGCGCTAGCGAACCGGTAGACTTGCGTCGCAAGGTTTCCACGATTTTCTATCTGGAAAACGCCTGAGAGTTGCGCGATAGCGCTTTACTGTTTTACTGCTAGTGAAGGGTTATTACAGAAATAAGTTTTATTCAAATCCGTTTCCCGGACGTCGTACCCTGCCCTTGAATTAGATATATATATATATATATATATATATATATATATATATATATATATACATGTATATATATATCGTACTTAGGGAGATAATACCAAATAAAAAATGCAGTTGCTGAAACATTTAATTTATAATTAAAATTACATTGTTGGGAATGTTGATCAATGTCATGTGTTGTACACTAATTGTAAGATAATGAATGTGTTACGATACAATTCATCGTACTGATACATATCGCATACATCGATAAAAAAAAATAGCGGTACACATTTTTGTTTAAAAAAAAACAAATAGTAACATTTGTAAATTAAGAATATAAAGCTTGAAATACGTAAAAATATATAGAAACACATGTGTAATATTGTAAACGTTGTTAGTACTTAGTAGTTAGTAGTTACAAAGTAGTAAGTCACTTGCAAAAAGTTATCCCAGCGTGAGCTGGTTAGTTTTTGAGAACCAGAGGCGTTAATCGTGAGCTGGCAAGTTTTAATGAGAACCAGAGGCGTTAATCGTGAGCTGGTTATAGTTTTAATGACAACCAGAGGCGTTCATCGTGAGCTGGTTATAGTTTTAATGAGAACCAGAGGCGTTCATCGTGAGCTGGTTATAGTTTTAATGAGAACCAGAGGCGTTAATCGTGAGCTGGTTATAGTTTTAATGAGAACCAGAGGCGTTTATCGTGAGCTGGTTATAGTTTTAATGAGAACCAGAGGCGTTAATCGTGAGATGGTAAGTTTTAATCAGAACCAGAGGCGTTCATCGTGAGCTGGTTATAGTTTTAATGAGAACCAGAGGCGTTAATCGTGAGCTGGTTATAGTTTTAATGAGAACCAGAGGCGTTTATCGTGAGCTGGTTATAGTTTTAATGAGAACCAGAGACGTTAATCGTGAGCTGGTAAGTTTTAATCAGAACCAGAGGCGTTAATCGTGAGCTGGTTATAGTTTTAATGAGAACCAGAGGCGTTAATCGTGAGCTGGTTATAGTTTTAATGAGAACCAGAGGCGTTAATCGTGAGCTGGTAAGTTTTCATCAGAACCAGAGGCGTTAATCGTGAGCTGGTTATACTCCACAAGTAATTTGTTGCAGATATAATATTAGAACGCATATAGGATACAATTTTACTAATGAAATAAATAAGCAAAGAACTGTTGGTAAATAAAAGTGTATCTTTTTAAAGGCAATGTTTACAAAAAGCATGTCAATATTATATCTTTATTTCTTTTGCAGGCGACGGGTGAAGATGCAGCAGGTGAAGAGAGACGGTGAACATGGTACACAGCTTACCAAGTATACTGAAAACGAGTCCATCAATTATGTTGAATCAGTGGAACCACTGTGCGACAAGATGGATTCGAACATCAGTATCAAGGTAATGCCGTGCCAAGATACGGAAATTATACCAGGTACGTATGTAGAAACAGTTTTACATAGCGAAGATTACAAAAATCTCGTAATCGACAAAGGCCCTATGGATACAAATTGTATCCAAGAAAGCATGCTTGAAGGCCGTCGCTTTGAAACATTGTGTGTTTCTACTGAAATGTCGATCGATGAATGTATCGATTTTTTGGAATCAGTGAAATCACTGTCCGACCAGATGGATTCACAAAACTGTACTGAAGAAGTACACAGTTTGAAACCAGTAGAAGGTACGCACGAAAATGTGGAACATTGCGAGGATGACAATAATCTTGTTATCGAAAAAGGCCCTATGGATACGAATCGTATCGAAGAAAGCATGTTTGAAGGCCGTCGCATTGAAACATTTTGTGGTTCTACTGGCGATGAATCTGTCGATTTTTCGAAATCAGTGGTTACTCCCGGTACGATAGATGTGGAGCTTCGTACCCAAGAAACGTGCTTGGCTCTAACGCCGAAATGCACAGGTACGTACGCCAATGTCCAATATCGCGAAGATGACGATATTGAACATTATATTCTTGTTGAGGGTGCGAAGGAACCTACCTATGTCCGGAAATCAGTGGAATCACTGATTAGTCCCGGTACGATGGATGTGGAGCTTCGTACCCAACAAACGTGCCCGGCTGAAACGCCGGAATGCACAGATTATGTCCAATATTGGACATCACCTGATGATGACGATATTGAGAATCATACTCTTGTTATCGAGAAAGGCGGTACGGAAACAGGTCGTATCGAAGAACATGAGCCTGAAGGTCGTCGCATTATGGACTCATCTTTTTTCCTGAAAGAATTGCATAGAACATTTGATAATCATAAATATAAGGCAGCATTTCAGTGCTCATTTGAAGGTTGGACATGCGTAAAATCTCGTCGCCGTGGGTTACTCACGCAATTCTTCTTCAAATGTGAAACGTGCAACTTTGAAGACAATTTTTGGTCTGAACCCGTAGATTCCGACGAAATATTAGATGCTAATAGAGCTGCTGTAGCTGCAACAATAACAGGTGGAATTGGTTACGCCCAGCTAGAAGAGCTATGTGCAGCCATGAACATTGCTTGCATGTCTGAACGCACATACATTAAGTATCGCGAAAGACTTAGTTGACAGTTTTCTAGAAACGGCCATGGAAAGTATGAAAATGGCAGCCGAGGAGGAAAAACAACTCGCGATAGAAAAAAATGAAACGATAAATGGTATTCCGTATATAACAGTTGTTGCGGATGGCAGTTGGATGAAGAGATCGTACGGTAAAGCGTACGATTCACTTTCCGGTGCAGGTGCCATAATCGGTTACCGCACAAGGAAAGTTCTCTTCGTTGGCATCCGCAACAAATATTGCACGGTATGCGACGTAGCGGAGCGAAGAAATTGTAAAGCAAAAAGTCATAAATGCTACAAAAATTTTAATCGCGACGCAAGCTCCACAAGTATGGAAAGCGATGCCATTGCAGAAGGTTTCAATAGTAGCCTGGAAATGCACGGATTGATATACAGAACACTTATCGCCGATGGCGACAGTAATGTATATCACTGTATACTCAAAAATGACCCATATCGAGAAATGAAGATAAGAGTACAAAAAATAGAATGTACCAACCATCTGCTTCGTAATCTAAGCAATAAATTAAAAAACGTGGCTGAAACAACTCAGCCAAAAGGACAAAAAAGAAAACGTAATTTTGTACAGCTTAGAAATGTTGTAAAGAGCAACATTTTAGCAATACGAAAAGAGATAATGGAATTAGCTTCTTCACGAAGAAAAGAAAACATACCTCCTCATTTGCAGGCTACGAAATTACGAGAAGATATATTGAACATGATTCCTAGCCACTTATTTGGTGAGCATACAGAATGTAAGAAACGCGGTCGTAAATGCGAAGATGAAACGAAGACAAACTACGTAAACGATCTGCAACTGTATGGTCTGTACCAAAAAATACAGATTGCTGTAAGATATATAGCAGCTCATTCAGATAGTTTACTGTTAAATTACACAAATAATCCTGCAGAATCGTTCAATTCCATAATCTGCAAAGAAATTGGCGGAAAGCGAGTTAATTTTGGCAAATGAGGCTCTTATAATGCTAGAGTTTTGGGATCAGCTGTGCAATACAATACACAAGACATCCTTACAAGAGTGCATAAGGTCAGAGGTAAAGCAGTTCCACCTGTTGTCGAGAAACTGGAGAAGCGACGGCAAATAAAAGTTGCGAGAACCAGAGAATCTCGACAAATCGATGGAAGGCAAAAAAGACCGAAGCGAGAATCAGGAACAGATCGCCATTATGGCCCGCACTCGCAAAAACCAGACGATTCAGATGATTTATTCGAAAAAAATCGGCAAGATCATTTTAAGATGTTGGCTAAAAACGCGGAAAACAGGAAGCAGATTGAACGAAACACAATAGATCAAAGTGATTCTGAGCTGTGAATGGTCACAAGAAGTCGCATGTTGACAGCATCCAATTTTGGAAGGGTATGTCGTATGAGATTGCAAACGCCTCGCGCACCAACAGTGAAAGATATTTTGTTTCCTCCGTGCATTGACACTGCAGCCATGAAATATGGTCGCGATCGAGAGGAGGATGCAAAGAAAGAGTTAGCCGCAAAACTCAAGAAACAAATAAAACCTTGCGGATTGTTTATTGATGGTAAAAATCCATTCCTGGGTGCTTCTACCGATGGGCTCATTGACGAAGATGGTCTGGTGGAGATTAAATGTCCTCAGTCGGCTGAAAATTTAACAGCAGAAGAAGCCATAAAAAAATTGGCTTCCTTGAAGACCATCTTTGATAAAAAAAATCCTGACAATATGAATAGAAATCATAAATTTTTTTATCAGGTTCAAGGTCAATTAAACATAACGCAACGAGAATATTGCATTTTTGCTGTATGGACACCAAAAAGCATGAAAATAGTGCGTGTAAATAGAGACAATGCTTTTTGGGAAACTAATATGCTGCCTTTGCTAAAACGCTTCTACCACGATAGCATGCTTCCGGAAATCTTGAATAGTCGTCATGCAAGGAATATGCCTATAAGAGAGCCAAGATATATTATAGAAACACAGGAAGCAAGTAAAAAATTAAGTAGTCGAAAAACTATTGAGCAAAATGCAGTAAAGAGCGAAAATGTCATTAATGAAAATAACGAAACGTTAAAATGTGACATTTCGCCGATCAAAACAGCAATTACCACTGCTATAATTGCTCAAGATATGGAGCAGGATGATGATTGTACATATATTGGTACAAGCTACAAGCGAGATATAACCGAAGAGGATAAAGCAAGACGAATAATAAATTTAGATAAAATTATTATACCTTTTTCCATCGTGAGACAGAACGTCTTGTCTGGCGACAACCTAACGGACGAATCGATTGATGAATTTTTACGCATTGTAAGACAAAGTACTTCTTTTGAAACGCAAAGTGTACAATATCAAGGACTTCCTAATTTTATTGACGCTAGTAAGAGCGACAAAAGCTTACAAATAATTGGAGGAAAATATAAATACGGTACAGAGGGAATTGAACACTGGCGATGTATATTTTGTGATGGCACCAAACTGTTTGTATATGACAGTATACCTGGCTGTACATACGACAAATTGGTACGCAAGGAAAGAGAATATATAAAGCGTCGATATCCAAAAATAAGGCAAAGTGATATTATTTTTGAGAAAGTTGATGCACAACCAGACGCTACAAGTTGCGGAATTTACGCTGCAGCTTTTGCCACAACTATAGTCTTACAAGGCAATCCTTGTAATGTAAAATATTCCTATAAAGTAGGACAGATGAGACAACACTTTCTAAAAATTATAGAAGATGCACATCTGTCGCTATTTCCAACACGTCCGTAGTACTATTTACAAAGTTACGATATTGTAAAAATATATCGTTTAGATAAAACATGTCTCAATGAATAAAGTGTTTGTTCGGTATTGGGAAACTAAATGTCAGAAGCGTCTGTTGTAACGGTATTGGCAAAATAAAACGCCACAAACGTTTATTCGGACGGTACTGATTATAATAAAAATCAGATGCGTCTATTCTGACGGTAGTGACGAAATAAAATGCCACCAGCGTGTATTCGGACGGTACTAATTATAATAAAAATCAGATGCGTCTGTTCTGACGGTACTGACAAAGTGAAATGTCAGAAACGTCTATTCGGACTGTTGATTATTATAAAAATCAGATGCGTCTGTTCTGACGGTACTGACAAAGTAAAACGTCAGAAGCGTCTGTTATGATGGAACTGATAATTTGAAATGTATCATTTTAAAAGTAAAATCGGAGAGACAGACATAAATATATTGGTTGCGTTCTCACGGGAATAGGCGTTGGAGGGGCCTATTCTGTAATCCATCTAAAATACAATAAAAATCAGAAGCGTCTGTTGTAACGGTACTGATTATTACAAATGTATTTTGTGTACATTACAATCGGAGAGACGAAAGAAAATATATTGGGTGCGTTCTCACGGGAATGGGCGTTGGAGGGGCCCATTCTATAGTATCAATAATCAAAATTACGTAATTTTGATCCTATTTGTACATTTGATAAAAAATGTGCTGTGCATGTATTTGTCATTTGATTACATAAATATATAAACAATATAACGTACAAGGTGGACAAAATAAAGCCTAACAAATTTTTATCCTCACAACTTATTTACAGAGAAATATGTTTCAAACAAAAGTTGCTTGCTTTGAAGGGGGACACAGGATTCCGATGTGAGTTGTGTCGTACATGTCATTCTCAAAAAATAGGGGACTAATTTCTTATGGAACTTAATTTTTTCCTTCACATGAAAGTTGTACATCTCGTTGAGACATTTTCGAAACACTATAATAAAGCTCTCTTTCGTTAGAATGTCCTGAGATATTTTAAATTTTGTCACATTTTGTATAAAAAATGTAATGTAGAATATTCACTTTTCGATGACTGTACCTTCATACTTTTATACATAGAATAACGAAATGAAGCGAATAATAATATTATTTTTGACATTTACAATTTTGCAAAATTGAATGCATGTACACAATGCAATCAAATACCGGGTTTTTCAGACCACCCGTCCCACCCTTTTAAAACGTAGGGATGCACTTGTACGAAAAAATGGCTTAGACAAAATTTGCATGGTTTCGAGGGATCTATCTGGCGGTGACCTTGAATTTGACCTTGAGGTCGACCTTGGGCATAAATCGAGGTCAAAGTAGTGTTTTTCAAATGTAAACCTGTATTTATGAGTTCAGAAATGAAAAGAGCGGAAAATTTCACATTCGAATACGTTATTAAGTCAAGGTCAAAAATATCCTCAGAGGTCGTGTGGAGGTCAAGTTTTCAAAACTACCCGTCCCACCCTTTTAAAACGTAGGGATGCACTTGTACAAAAAATGGGTCAGACAAAATTTGCATGGTTTCGAGGGATCTATCTGGCGGTGACCTTGAATTTGACCTTGAGGTCGACCTTGGGCATAAATTGAGGTCAAAGTAGTGTTTTTCAAATTTCTAAATAAAATAATCAGCGCCGCCTGTATTCGCGTTACCCAAGGTGTACCACGAGGAGGTCACAAGGTCGGACTTACACCTCGTCGGGGTGCTTTTTTAAGGTGGTTCCCCTTGCCGTCACCTCATCGGGGTGCTTTTTTAAGGTGGTTCCCCTTGCCGTCACCTCGTCGGGGTGCTTTTTTAAGGTGGTTCCCCTTGCCGTCACCTTTGTGCGTACGCATGTTATTCAGTCTCGATGTTCGAAATGTCCACCACCTGCATCAATACAGGCTGTTACCCTGCGTTGGAAATCATCCGTCGCCCGACGAATTTCGGCAGTATCTAGAGACTGAATGGCTTGGCGAATTCTGTTCCTCATGTCTTCTGCAGTGGTAGGTCGTTCGCGGTATACGAGGTCTTTTATTCTTCCCCATAAATAATAGTCTAAAATTGTAAGGTCCGGTGATCGCGGTGGCCAATTATGTGGACCGTATTTGCCTATCCATCGGCCGGGAAATGTACGGTTCAGTTGATGACGAGCAATGACAGACGTGTGGGCGGGACATCCATCCTGTTGAAACCACATATTTATACGTAATTGAAGTGGAACATCTTCAAGTAAATGTGGAAGTTCGTTTTCGAGTAAATCGACGTATACCAAACTGTTCAAGTTCTCTTGAAAGAAAAATGGTCCGACGATATGCGTATCAATAATTCCGCACCAAACATTCACTTTCCAGAGATGTTGATGATCCAATTCTCGATACCAATGTGGATTCTCTTGTGCTTGAAATGAAAACTCCTAGAAAAAAAACATTGAAAATTGTTGAACCAGGACATTATTATCATTTCGGCTTGAATAATTGCGTTCAGAAACTTTCTTCATTTATAACATTAAAAAATTTACGACAAATAGAAGTTTATATAAATATTGATGGCTTACCACTTTTTAAAAGTTCGAATCAGCAGTTGTGGCCAATATTATGCAGTTTAGTTGCAAATCGTAATAAAGTAGGTATTGTAGGCATATATCACGGAGAAAAAAAGACAGACGATGCAAATGTATTTCTAAATGATTTTATTGCTGAAGCTATCGATTTATCAACGAATGGTATTACAATAAATGGATCTAATTATCCTTTTAAAATTAAAGGTTTCCTTTGCGACACGCCTGCTAAGGCGTTTATTAAATTTACGAAGGGTCATTCCGGTTACTTTTCTTGCACAAAATGTGTTATAGAAGGGGATTATATTAATGGTAGAGTTTGTTTCTCGAGTTTAAATAAATTCCATAATAGAACTGACTTCGATTTTAGATCGAAATCTCAAAAAGAACATCACATAGATTCAAAAATTTCAGATCTTGAATTAATTCCACATTTGGATATGATTATTGATTTTCCTGTAGATCCGATGCATTTATTTGATCTGGGTGTTACAAAAACTTTAGTAGTTAATATGTGGTGTAATGGTAAACCATCAACAAAATTACGTCATGCCCACATTTCACAAATTTCTCAATTACTAATAGATCAAATTAAAAATATTCCATTAGAATTCAACCGTAAACCGAGATCATTACAAGAAAGTAAAAGGTGGAAGGCAACAGAATTCAGACAATTTTTATTATACACAGGACCTGTCGTTTTAAAATCTGTACTCAGTCATGATAAATATCTCAATTTCATGTCTTTGAATGTAGCTGTCACTATTTTATCATCTCCTCATCACGCTAGATATTTAGATTATGCTAATTCACTTTTTAATTATTTTGTAAAGACCTATATCATTTTGTACGGCAAAGACAATTGTTCAATTAATATTCATAATTTATTACATGTATATGAAGATGTAAAGAAATTTTGAATTTTGCAAGAATACAGTGCCTACCCCTTCGAAAATTACATGCAAAAAATAAAAAGATACATTCGTAAAAAAGATAAAGCGTTGCAACAAATAATAAATCGTATATATGAAGAAAATTTTACGGACTCAATAAATAAAGAAAATATATTAAATACGAAACCCGAATTATTAAACAAACATAGTAATGGCCCTTTAGATCAATTGTTGTATACAAGTCAATGGGAAAAAGTAGTGTTTCCTAATTTTACTTTGAAAATAAAAGAACCAGATAATTGTTGTAGCTTAAATAATGGTGACATTATTTTAATTAAAAATATTGCTAGTAATAATGAAAATACGGTAATAATTGGAAATAAATACGATTCGACAAGTGATTTTTATAGTGAGCCATGTTCTGACTTAGGTATACATTTAGTAGAAAATGTTAACGATCATCTTCAAAGTTGGAATATAAATGAAATATCGCATAAATGCGTAAGATTACATTTCAATGATAAATTTGTTATTTTTCCCTTACTTCATTCCTTGTGATCAAATTTTATAGAATTCAATTATTTTATATTGGCAAATTTAAATTCCGGATTATTTAAAACTATTTTAGAGTAATATTAATTGTATTTTATAATTCAAATTAATAAAAGTAGGAGAGGTTATTTTTAGCTTAAATTAGTTTTATTGACCTCAGTAAAATTTATAGCGGCATCGGATGCATTTTGCGGTAAAACGAAAAAAGCCGAGCCCCTTTCCGTAAGGATTCTCGACTAACACATTTATAATATTTGGAATTATTTTGTACACAAGTAGTTAATAATTTGCAGAAAAAGATGGCGAAGACGTGGACAATTGTGATTTTCACGGATGAAAATACTGTGGAAGCAGTACCATCTAGTTGGTTAATGAATAATAAATGTTACTTTCCGTCGCTTACCGTTGAAAAATTAACCGCTGCGATTAAAAATCACGACAAACCAAATACTTTGTAGCCTTCATACTCTGTCCGGATTTTAAGAAATGGGACTTTCTGTAAATATACTTCTTATTATATTTTGATAAATTAAAAATTTATTATATTTTTCTTAATGTTGTGCCGTTTATTTTGTTTTAGCTGATTATTTAACAGCACAAGAAAAATGTCGCAAGGCTGAATATTCTTCTGACATAAATTCTGATGTCTCCGGTAGGTCACCGACCGTGACTAAAAGAAGGGTAACAAAAAGAACTTATGGCTCTTCATTTGAGGAGAATAACTTATCATCGTCAGATGATAATAACAATAATGATAATAATAAAAACGCCACTAAATTGCCAACTCCTCCACGTTTAACGAATGGTTTGTATGCATTTATAATAAATATTTGGTACATTATAGAAATTTTATATAAACTACTTTTTATACATAAAATAGCAAACAATTTACAAATTTAAAATACACATTTAAATAGTCCTTTGGCCTTCAACTGTTTTCTTCCAGAAGTCAATACTTTTATAAAAACGAAGCCGAAAAAAAAGAGCAGTGGTGATATTGGTGATAATAATAGTACTAATAATATTAGTACATTATCAAATACTGAGGAACTTCGAAGAGACCCCTGCAAATCTAATGGTAAATTAGTTTTTGTAATATTGAAATTTTATATAAATTACATTATAAATAATGTAGCGAACAATTTACGAATTCAAAATACACATTCAAATAGTCATTTGGCCTTTAATCGTTCTCTTCCAGAAGTCAATACTTCTATAAAAACAAAGCCGAAAAAAAAGAGCAGTGATGATAATAATAGTACTAATACTGAGGAACTTCGAAGAGACCTCTCAAAATGTAATGGTCAATTATTTTTTGTAATATACAATTAGGTATTAATCACAACATAAAAAAAAATGTATAACGTATTTTTGGTAGATTTTGATGAAGAAGAAGATTTGAATGCCAACGACCAACCATTAATGACAGAATGCAAATGCTGTCCAGTGCATTTAAAACATAATTGCGGTATGTATATTTCATCTAGTTTATTTTCGTTAAATATATTATTCAACTTAGTATTCGATAATAATGACCTTATTATTAAAATTACATACTACGTGTTTGACAATTAATTGATAAATGTATTAAGACTCAGTTTTTTCTAGACAAATATTTCAAAGAAATCATTCGCCAACAAAATATATTGAAAGCAAGCATGTGGCAATACAGGGATGCTCTCCAAGAATTAACTACATCTATTAATCATTTTGCTGCGAATGATAATGTGAATCAAGTGCAGGAAGCAACTTCATTTTTCACAATTTTCGATTTTCCTGTACGAACTGAAGAAGATTTAGCCCGTGTTGACGAACATCTAAATACCGAGAAAAATTTTAACGATGCGGTAATCTTTTAATGTCTTTTATAATGTCTAATATTTTTAAATATAAGTTAAATTTTTTATTGTAGTATTGTACTACGCACTTTAAACATACTTTATTAGTTAATAAAGTTTCAGTTAATATTTTTTATTTTATTTTGAATTTTGCAGATGACTGAACTTTCAAAAATTGGTGGAAACTCCATATATAATTTTACACGAAGAGCTTTGCAAATGTTGGTAACAAACGACCTTGCAGCGACTTACAGCTGGTTAGGAAGGCGAACAAAAAAAACTTTCTGCAAACTAAAATTAGCGGATTTAATAATTGGTAAATAACTTTGCAAATTATCTCTTATTTAACGCTTTTTTTAATAGAATCACTGCAGTTCCATCGAAGATTATAATTAAATTAGAATTAATATTATAATTAATTATTAAAAAATAAAAATTATACCGCGGGACCACACTGATCAAAACGTTGGAATAATTATATATTAAATAAAAAATCTAAGAATAAATATAAAATAAATAATATAATAAATAAGTATAAAAAAGAATAAATATCTACGTGTATTTTATTATAAATGTATATACACAATATTTTATATCCTGTTTTTATATATTACAGGTTCTGCTAAAAAAAGTATCCCAAATTCCACTAACAAAGATTGCGAAAAAGCCATCATGAAATGGTTAAGAAGAGCAAAGGAACGCAGTAATAATAACAATAGAAACCCCGAAGAGAATAATATTCATGATTAACTTCTATCCTCTAATTTCATATTTTTTATTTTAGTTTTATGTAATAAGTTCTTGTAATAAAATATATATTGTGATATGTACTTGTAAAGTCTAAAGTATAATATATGCTTGTACAAAGTAACATAATATAAATTAAAAATAAAAATATCCTTTCAGATTTCTACAAAATTATTATTAATTATTATTTATTATGTAATTAATTATAAATTATACACGCGTAATAACGGTCCAGAGTACGTTCAGTTTAAGGTTCCATTTTCGTCCATAAAAGGTCCAAAAGTCGCTCGGTTTAGTCCATAATTCGTTCATTTAAGTTCCAAAATACGTCCATTAGATTCATCATAGTTCATCCATTTAAAGTCCAGAGTTCATCCATTAACAGTCCAGTAAAGAACATCTTATGGATGTCCATCGGAGTTGCAAACGGACGTACAATGGACGTACGTTGTACGTCCACTGCACTTGATGTGGACGTCCGGTGGACGTACACAATGTCCAGCATGGACGTCCATCGTACGTACATAGAACATACTTGTGCTTATTGGGTTGCGACGCATTATCCTATTTTTTATAATCATATAAATGATTCGATAAAATGTTACTCTTTTCTCTCTCTTTCTCTTTCTTTTTCACTCTTTCTCTCTGCCTCTGTTAGTAAAGAAACTTAAATTTATAAATCCGAATTGTGATTGTGGACTATCCATACATCAATTAAAAATCAATAAAATATTTTTATATATATGCATAATTGAAAAAAAGCATAAATGACTGACATGTATGTAGAAATAGTACATGTATAAACGAAGGAAAGCCATTTATAACAGTGAATCGTTGATATATAATACGATTTAAATTAAGATAACAAATTTTCAGATTTTTTTTAAATATATAAATGTTTTGTTATTAAAATGTTTTTCCGACAAAGACATGTAGTTCGTAATTTTAAGTGTCTCTCTTTCTCTCTCTTTTTCACTCTTTCTCTCTGCCTCTGTTAGTAAAGAAACTTAAATTTATAAATCCGAATTGTGATTGTGGACTATCCATACATCAATTGAAAATCAATAAAACATTTTTATATATATGCATAATCGAAAAAAAGCATAAATGACTAACATGTATGTAGAAATAGTACATGTATAAACGAAGGAAAGTCATATATAACAGTGAATCGTTGATATATAATACGATTTAAATTAAGAAAACAAATTTTTAGATTTTTTTTAAATATATAAATGTTTTGTTATTAAAATGTTTTTTTGACAAAGACATGTAGTTCGTAATTTTAAGTGTCTAGCTATTTGTTTTCATAACTCAGTAAGATAAAGTAAGCAATTATAATCACTGATGATAATTTTATTATCAAATTATATTTAGTTCTTTTATTTCTATGGTTAAAATATTTTTAAAATTAAAAGATATAAAGTAAATGTTTGTTTTATTTACAAAAAAAGTTTGAAAAATATTGTAGTTATTTTGAGTATTGAAAGGCATAAACAATTAATGTGTATGTAAAAATAGTATATGTATGAAAGGAGAAAAGTCATTTAAAACAGTGTGTATGTACGTGTGGTATATGGTAGACGAATAGAAACGTTAAAATGCTATTTGTTTTCATAATTCAGTAAGATAAAGTAAGCGATTATAATCACTGATAATAATTTTATTATCAAATTATAATTAGATTTATTATTTCTATGGTGGAAATATTTTTCCTGCTTTAAATGACTTTTCTTCATTTAAATGTGTACTATTTCACAAAAATTACTTACTAATGGTCCTTTTACGTCGTTACGAAGCTTTGCGACGCGTTATCCTGTTTTATAATCATATAAATGATTCGATAAAATGTTGCTCTTTTCTCTCTCTTTTTCTCTCTTTTTTTTCACTCTTTCTCTTTGCCTCTGTTAGTAAAGAAACATAAATTTATAGATCCGAATTGTGAAAGCTTTGCGACGCGTTATCCTATTTTTTTATAATCATATAAATGATTCGATAAAATGTTGCTCTTTTCTCTCTCTTTCTCTCTCTTTCTCTCTCTTTCTCTCTCTTTTTCACTCTTTCTCTCTGCCTCTGTTAGTAAAAAAACGTAAATTTATAAATCCGAATTGTGATTGTGGACTATCCACACATCAATTGAAAATCAATAAAACATTTTTATATATATGCATAATCGAAAAAAAGCATAAATGACTAATATGTATGTAGAAATAGTACATGTATAAACGAAGGAAAGTCATTTATAACAGTGAATCGTTGATATATAATACGATTTAAATTAAAAAAACGAATTTTCAGATTTTTTTTTAGAAGGTTTTAGCTGGCGGTCATTGTTTATTAAAAAGTTATAAACAAAAATAGTTTAGTGGGAAAATTATTTAAAGCAGTGAATTGTTGGTAATATTAAAAGAAAAGTTATTTAAAGCAGATATTTTCGTGGCAACGCCGCACGCTGAGATCGTCGGTGTAAGGTTAGGTGTGAGTGCTGTGTGAGTGAATGTTTACGCCGAGCTCGTGATGTGCTCTGACACTTAGGTGAAGTTACATCACAAGTACCAAGTGTACCAACCGCACGAACTGTGCGGCGTTGCCAAGTCGCTGCCCTCATCTCGTGCATGAGGAAAGTTGTTTATGTAAAAAATTACATGCACCTTGTGATATCATATCGAGTTTTTCCATCGAAAATATTAATGCGAAATTACTGTACTTTAGTAATTTGCCATAATAACGCAATAATTCAATCGAAATAATCTCCGAAGTAGAGCATTTAGGAGTTGGCACAAGTTGAAAACTAGTCAAGCGACGCGTTAACACACACTTTGTTTTAATCTATTTCAGGAAAAATATTATTCTACAACGTAAAAATTACTTACAAATGGTCCTTTTACGTCGTTACGAAGCTTTGCGACGCGTTATCCTATTTTATAATCATATAAATGATTCGATAAAATGTTGCTCTTTTCTCTCTCTTTTTCTCTCTTTTTCACTCTTTCTCTCTGCCTCTGTTAGTAAAAAAACATAAATTTATAAATCCGAATTGTGATTATGGACTATCCACACATCAATTGAAAATCAATAAAACATTTTTATATATATGCATAATCGAAAAAAAGCATAAATGACTAATATGTATGTAGAAATAGTACATGTATAAACGAAGGAAAGTCATTTATAACAGTGAATCGTTGATATATAATACGATTTAATCACTGATGATAATTTTATTATCAAATTATAATTAGATTTATTATTTCTATGGTGGAAATATTTTTCCTGCTTTAAATGACTTTCCTTCATTTACACATGTATATAAAATTACACATATTTACACATTATATACATTATATACACAAAATTACACATTATATACATGTGTAAATGAAGGAAAGTTATTTAAAGCAGGAAAAATATTTCCACCATAGAAATAATAAATCTAATTATGTGTAATATATATATTACACATTACACATATATATAAAAATGCCAATGATTCATGACGATATTGATTTTTAATATTTTATTTTATAATAATCAATGTTAATATATATTTAACGAAAAAAGAGCATAAATGACTAATATGTATGTAGAAATAGTACATGTGTAAATGAAGGAAAGTCATTTATAGCAGGAAAAATATTTCCACCATAGAAATAATAAATTTAATTATAATTTGATAGGAGCAAACGCGCGGGTCGTAGGGAGATCCAAATACACGGCGGGAGAAAACATAGGGCCACGTTTCGCAATACAATACACACGTACGTGCGCGCGCGACGTTACGCGTGTGGGGCACGTTTTCCTCAGGCTACAGTCGTAGTCGTAGTCGTGCCGCTTTCACGCATATACACACATGTATATGTGCACATACGCGCGCCGCGCACGCACACATCACACGTATTTACACACGAACACATGCACACGTACATACGTGTCACCCACATGTGCCCACGCGGGCCACACCGACGCATAGATTGTATACTTATGTCGACACTGTGCACATAAAGTTAGGGGAGCGCGCGCTCTCCTTCGCTGCCGCACAAGAATAAGAAACACGGTAGCATACATAAAAAGAAGGTTGGGGATGCAGCAATTTAAAACGTACTCCGAAATTCCTCCCAGCGGAGTCGTAGAGCGGCCCTCCGTATTACGAATTCCTCCCCGCCCTGCCGGTGTCCTCCTGCATCTTACTGGGAATTTCGGTCGTATAAAGCGGTACTATGAGCGCGAGAAGCCGTGTATTAGCGGATATATCTGTCCGACGATCGCTATTTGAGACCCCTCGATCGTGGATTTCGATGACGTATACGACGTATAATCGGTCGTATGCGGGAGGGAGTTTCTCTCACGCGGATACAGTGCTCACGCAAATACAAGCGTTTTCGAGTAAATTCATTTCTTTTTTCTATAAGAAATCGCGCACATGACACATAAGCGAAATGACCAGTCGCACTATAACGGCTTTGACAAGTTTATCGTGAAGTTTGAAACTTTACGTTAAAAAAACAATATTGGTGTACTACATTCAACGTGTATGACGTTGAAAGGAGTTCGGCAAAAAGAGTTGACTATTAACGGTGAAGCGAAGAAGACGTCTCGTAAAATGTCACGTAAGTATTATATTGATCAAAATAAATAATATGATTTATATAGATTATAAATATATTTATAACGACAATACTTGCAATTAAGATAGTTTATATTTTTATTTGCAGAAATAAACGATAATAACTTGCCAACGCTGCAGCAAGTAATGCGGCAGTTACGAGAGCAACAGCTCTTAATTGAAGATCTTCAAAGAAGATTAATGCGTGATCAACACCAGCCGCAGGAGCAGGCGCAGCAGCTGCTTGACGCCGAGCACCCACTGCTGGAGCAGCCGCTGGCGCAACAGCAGCAGGGACCAATCAGTATGTAATTTACCTTATTATACAATATTTAAATTTTGTATTTACTATTTTGAGTATTTTAATACTATTTTGCTTTTTTCGTATTTTCGTGTTACAGGATGTCGACGAAATTTATGGGACCAGCCACAGGAGCAGGCACAGCAGCAGATTAACGCCGAGCAGCCACTGCTGGTGCAACCGCTGGCGCAGCGGCAGCAGGGACCAATTAGTATGTAATTTACCTTATTATACAATATTTAAATTTTGTGTTTACTATTTAGAGTATTTTAATACTATTGCTTTTTTCGTATTACAGGATGTCGACGAAATTTATGGGACCAGCCACAGGAGCAGGCGCTGCAGCAGATTGACGCCGAGCAGCCACTGCTGGAGCAACCGCTGGCGCAGCGGCAGCAGGAAGCCAACGAGCAGCCGCTGGCGCAGCAGCAGCAGGGACCACTTAGTACGTAATTTTTTAATAAATTTTATTTAAAAATACGAATGTTTTTATATATATTAGGGCAAATTAGATGTCTAGCGTATTTTCTTGTTACAGGATATCAACGAGGAAGAGGACGCGGTCGAAGCCGGCAACGCTGGTATACTCAGCGGGGCCGCGTCAGGGGTGGCCCGCGACAATATCCCGTAATAAATCATTATTACGCATAATACTGATTTATTAGGGGATATTGGAGTTCTCGAGGATTCCAGCTAAGAAAACCAAAATTACAGGTAAAAGAGAATATCTCTCATTGGTACATTTATATAAACTAATTTATAATATCAATTTAATACCAAGTGAATTTAAAATAAAAAAAATTTATTTATAAATTGTTACAGTTAGTATCATCGCTAGAGGAGTATTGTTCATTCGTTAGTACCAGGAATATTGTTCATAGATAAGGTTCATATGCTAAACATAGAGACGTTGACTTATCTACGTCATGCGTTGGAAAGTGCTATTGCGCCGATCGTTATTTTCGCTACGAATCGTGGCCGCTGCACGATCAGGGGATCCAAAGACATCATCTCTCCAGACGGCATACCTTTTGACCTATTAGATCGTTTTCTCATTATAAAAACTCTTCCATACTCTAGGCAAGAGATTGAACAAATAGTAAAACTAAGAGCTGTTACAAAAGGATTGCAAATCGACGATAAAGCTCTGTCCATTCTCGCTGAACTCGGCACGAAAACTCTGAGATATGTAGTGCAACTTCTAACACCTGCGGCTTTGATGGTGAAAGTCAATGAAAGAACCAGCATCAAGAAAGAAAACATTGAGGAAGTTAATGCGCTCTTCTTTGATGCTAAAACGTCCGCTAAGATACTCACGCAAAATCAAGATAAGTTTTTGAAATAAAACGATCTCACAATAACTTATCTTTCTCTACATTCATCAAGAATAATTAGAGAAATAATTAATTATATTAGATATTTTTCGATTATATTTTAACTCTCTGTTCTTCGATTTTAGTTATCTCTTAAATTAAATTTAATAAAAATAATTGTTTTAAGTGTACATATAGTACAGCGATAGTAAAGAATGTATTATCGTTATTCTATCTATAAGAAAACTTATATATATTAGAATATTTTTCATGTAAGTTGAACTATTTTACGTACAAATGTTTGTATCAATAATGTTTCATAAATAAAAACTTTTTGTGAAACATACAACATATTTGTTTTTCTTATCGCGATCTTTTTTAATGTACTTGAATTATAATAATTTACCTTCTAAATCGCGATAATTTATAAAAATTTGCGAGAGTTACTTTGCATTAAATAAAATTTCTTATGTATTGCACAAGTTTGCGAATTAGAAGTAAAATAAAATTTGTTTACGTTTGATAGAAAATTCCGTTAGATTGTACTAGATCAAACGTTAAACTTCTCAGCGTCACGAGATTAACAACGAGCAAAAGACTAGCTTAATTGCAAAAGGACTGATTTTGCAATAAGGCTGTGACATATACTTATATACAATATTTATATTTACATATAGAAGAAATTAACGTACTCAGGACAAATAATTGACAACTGATTGATTTTATTGTTAAAAAACTGTACCTATTACAGATTTGTAAATTATATAAGAAGGCTTCTAATATGCGATAGCGAGGTATTTGCTAAACTAATAGGCCCTATCTGTTAGTTCCACCATAAACTTATTGCCCTTGAGGTAAAACCTATTTAGTGGAAAATTCATTGTTTGATCGTACGTGTAGTCGTTGCAAAGAAAGAAATTGTGAAACTGCATGTTGTCAAGTGCCATGGATATGAGTCTTTAAACCTTGTTTATTATATAATTAATAAATATTTGGCAGTAAGTTCTGCATGCAGCGATAGAGTAAGGTCGTATTAATAGGAAAATACGGGATATGTTGAGTTGTTCAATTGTAGAGATTAGATTTGGTGATCGCAAAACCGCAAGGCGTGGGGCTCGTAACATGAGATACTCAGGGTACATCTGGATTGCTGGAGTATAAAAATTATTGTACAGTAATAAAATTTACGTTAAGGGAAGGTTTATACAAAATTATAAAAGTGTGCTGACCTTGATTTGAGGGGGGAAGGGTGGAGGGGAAAGATTAGGTACAATTATGCTTCTCCATTACATTTATCTTTAAGAAACTTTAAATAAAGTTTTCTAATTGCAATATAATGTATTTTGCACTTTATTAGCAATTTCCCGTGGTCTCTCATATTAGGAGAACACTTTTTCGATTTTGCCGAAAGCTCATTTATTACATTTTTCTCTAATTTTTAGAAAAATAAATATTTAAATTAAATTTTACATCCACCATCTTAAAGCTTATTAAATTCCCTTCAAAATAATAAACGCGTTACAACTAATTAATGTGAATTTATACTTTTTCTATAAAAATTTTTGTCAGTAAGAAAAAATAAGCAATTGAGAGAGAGAGAGAGAGATAAAAAGAGAAAGATCCTATTTTATTTAAATACATTTTTTTATTATTTATAATATAAAATAATTGTACATTATTTAAAAAAAATGTTAATCTGTTTTATTGCTTTTTATTTTCTTTTTCTTTTCTTCATCCTCATTATTTTTTTTTCGTTTTTTACTTTTCTCTGCTTTATTCTCCGCTGCTTCTTTCTCCGCAGCTTCTTTCTTTGCTGCTTCTTTCTTCTCCGCTGCTTCTTTCTTCTCTGCAGCTTCTTTCTCCGCTGCTTCTTTCTCCGCAGCTTCTTTCTCTGCTGCTTTTTTCTCCGCTTCTTTCTCTTCACATTTCAACATTACATTAAGTAACATGTCATCCAGACCGTCTTCTAAAACTGAAATTTTATAACCACAAATATTTCAATTAATTATATATACATACGTTATGCATGTATTATCTGTTATACGAATATTAAAATTAATTAATTATTATTGTGTTTACTAAATTTATACCAATACTAACAACGAATACTTACTATTTTTTAATTCTTCCATTTCGTGCAGCAATTTAATTATCCACGTATCGAGAAAACAGATTAACATATAAGATCTATAACAAAATGACATATATGTGAAACCAGCAACTTATACAAATCATATTAGATTATAATAATCTAATTATGATTTGTATTACGTGCGTACATACAAATCATAATTAGATTGTTATAATTGTACAATTAATAATTGTGAATTGTGAATAAATCCTGTTATATATAAAAATGTTCAAGCAACAGCCTACAGTGGACTGACGTCTGCTTCTAATTTTTTTCAATATTTTTTTCAAAAAAAGTTCGAAGAAAAATAGAAGCAAACACCGGGCCACTCTGGGCCAAGGCTTAAAAATTTTGATATCTGACACAGGATTTTTGAGAATTTTTTCAGATTTTTAAATTGTGGCCGAAATGTTTGTTTTAAAAAAATTATAAGTAAATCAAATTTATTTTTAAAAATCTAAAAAAAATCTGAGTGCATTTTAGTCTACATAACAAGACATGTCTACGATTTTTGAGAATTTTTTCAGATTTTTAAATTGTGGCCGAAATGTTTGTTTTAAAAAATTATAAGTAAATCAAATTTATTTAAAAAAATCTAAAAAAATCTGAGTGCATTTTAGTTAGAATAATAACATAAAAAATCGCGGACCAAATCTGAATGGTCGAGGGTCAGACCCTGGTCGATTTTGTATGGAATGCACCATATATATGTATATACATATACATATATATATATATATATATATTTTCGTTTTTTACTTTTCTCTGCTTTATTCTCCGCTGCTTCTTTCTCCGCAGCTTCTTTCCTTGCTGCTTCTTTCTTCTCCGCTGCTTCTTTCTTCTCTGCAGCTTCTTTCTCCGCTGCTTCTTTCTCCGCAGCTTCTTTCTCTGCTGCTTTTTTCTCCGCTTCTTTCTCTTCTTATTTCAACATTACATTAAGTAACATGTCATCCAGACCGTCTTCTAAAACTGAAATTTTATAACCATAAATATTTTAATTAATTATATATACATACGTTATGCATGTATTATCTGTTATGCCAATATTAAAATTAATTAATTATTATTGTGTTTACTAAATTTATACCTATACTAACAACGAATACTTACTATTTTTAATTCTTCCATTTCGTGCAGCAATTTAATTATCCACGTATCGAGAAAACAGATTAACATATAAGATCTATAACAAAATGACATATATGTGAAACCAGCAACTTGCCAAGGCTTAAAAATTTTGATATCTGACACAGGATTTTTGAGAATTTTTTCAGATTTTTAAATTGTGGCCGAATATTGTCATATATAAAAATTATTGTACAGTAATAAAATTTACGTTAAGGGAAGGTTTATACGAAATTATAAAAGTGTGCTGACCTTGATTTGAGAGGGGAAGGGTGGAGGGGAAAGATTAGGTACAATTATGCTTCTTCATTACATTTATCTTTAAGAAACTTTAAATAAAGTTTTCTAATTGCAATATAATGTATTTTGCACTTTATTAGCGATTTCCCGTGGTCTCTCATATTAGGAGAACACTTTTTCGATTTTGCCGAAAGCTCATTTTTTACATTTTTCTCTAATTTTTAGAAAAATAAATATTTAAATTAAATTTTACATCCACCATCTTAAAGCTTATTAAATTCCCTTCAAAATAATAAACGCGTTACAACTAATTAATGTGAATTTATACTTTTTCTATAAAAATTTTTGTCAGTAAGAAAAAATAAGCAATTGAGAGAGAGAGAGAGATAAAAAGAGAAAGATCCTATTTTATTTAAATACATTTTTTTATTATTTATAATATAAAATAATTGTACATTATTAAAAAAAAATGTTAATTTGTTTTATTGCTTTTTATTTTCTTTTTCTTTTCTTCATCCTCATTATTTTTTTTTCGTTTTTTACTTTTCTCTGCTTTATTCTCCGCTGCTTCTTTCTCCGCAGCTTCTTTCTTTGCTGCTTCTTTCTTCTCCGCTGCTTCTTTCTTCTCTGCAGCTTCTTTCTCCGCTGCTTCTTTCTCCGCAGCTTCTTTCTCTGCTGCTTTTTTCTCCGCTTCTTTCTCTTCACATTTCAACATTACATTAAGTAACATGTCATCCAGACCGTCTTCTAAAACTGAAATTTTATAACCACAAATATTTCAATTAATTATATATACATACGTTATGCATGTATTATCTGTTATACGAATATTAAAATTAATTAATTATTATTGTGTTTACTAAATTTATACCAATACTAACAACGAATACTTACTATTTTTTAATTCTTCCATTTCGTGCAGCAATTTAATTATCCACGTATCGAGAAAACAGATTAACATATAAGATCTATAACAAAATGACATATATGTGAAACCAGCAACTTATACAAATCATATTAGATTATAATAATCTAATTATGATTTGTATTACGTGCGTACATACAAATCATAATTAGATTATTATAATTGTACAATTAATAATTGTGAATTGTGAATAAATCCTGTTATATATAAAAATGTTCAAGCAACAGCCTACAGTGGACTGACGTCTGCTTCTAATTTTTTTCAATATTTTTTTCAAAAAAAGTTCGAAGAAAAATAGAAGCAAACACCGGGCCACTCTGGGCCAAGGCTTAAAAATTTTGATATCTGACACAGGATTTTTGAGAATTTTTTCAGATTTTTAAATTGTGGCCGAAATGTTTGTTTTAAAAAATTATAAGTAAATCAAATTTATTTTTAAAAATCTAAAAAAAATCTGAGTGCATTTTAGTCTACATAACAAGACATGTCTACGATTTTTGAGAATTTTTTCAGATTTTTAAATTGTGGCCGAAATGTTTGTTTTAAAAAATTATAAGTAAATCAAATTTATTTAAAAAAATCTAAAAAAATCTGAGTGCATTTTAGTTAGAATAATAACATAAAAAATCGCGGACCAAATCTGAATGGTCGAGGGTCAGACCCTGGTCGATTTTGTATGGAATGCACCATATACAGGGTGTCCCAGAATATTTGGGACTTTTCTCAAAGACAGATAGAACGGACTCAACTGAGTCGAAAAGTCCTTTACCATTTTGCAATTTTCGCAATAGGTAACGAGATATTAATAATTAAAAATCGCCGTATTAGCCCGGCCTACCGCCAAATGCAAGCGCGCGGCGAGATGCGGCCGCCCACTGCCAACCGATCGATATCCGCGGTCGGCGCGCGGGGAGTTGTTTACTACAAGCGGCAATGGTTACACACGAGTGGCGCGTAACGCTGGGCCCCCGTTCTGAGATAAGATAGTTCCTCGTCTTTTTTTTAATAAAAATAAAATTGTCAAACGGCACAAAAATTGTCTATGTGTGTACAAGCACCGGCAGGTATGGTGTCCCGCGGCGCGCGCGCGCGCGCGCCACGAGACACCATTCCTGCCGTTGCTTGTACGTGTACATGCATGTGCACGTATGCATGTATGCAACGCTCAGAAAAGTATCAATTTTACTGCATAAAAAACCGATTACTCAATTTACTTTTTTCTTTTAGTAAGCAACGGTTATCTTTAACAAAGAATAATTTCTTGATGATAATGTTAAAATGTACTCGTCACAAATTTTAGAAAAAGTCATTATTATGTACCCGCAAAGAGAATTTATATTTTTTCTTTAAAGAATGTAACATTATAAAATTTTATCGAAGAAAAGTTAAAATAATAAGCAAATTAAATTTTTATTTTAATTTTATATTCTTCTATAAACTTAGAAAATATTTGAAATAAATAATATTTATTTAATTCAAGTAATTTATAGTATGTTATTTGTATGTGTGTGTATGCAGGCAAAAAATGTTAAGTAAATATTATTTATTTTAAAATTTTTAAATAAAATAATAAGTGAATTTTAAGATTATTATTAAGAAAATATTTTTTAAAGGGGAAAATATATATTAATTTCGACAAAAATATTTTTTGTAAAAATAACCATTACTTATTGTTAGAAGAAGAGAACTAAAATTGAGTAACTGGTTTGCTTAATTCTTAGCACTAGAATGATATTTTTCTGCGTGTGCGTACGTGAATAACAATCGCAATATAAGATCGCGAGCCAAAAAATAATTATTTTTTCTTTCTGTGGCAAGAAAATGATAGAGCGCTATCATTTCCACACCACCTTGCGGTAGATAGCAATTAATACTTAAAAAAAAAACGTAAACATTAAAGTAAGATAATAAAAATACCATTCTAGTGCTAAGAATTAAGCAAACCAATTGCTCAATTTTAGTTCTCTTATTCTAACAATAAGTAATGGTTATTTTTTTACAGACAATATTTTCTTAATAATAGTCTTAAAATTCACTTATTATTTTATTTAAAAATTTTAAAATAAATAATATTTACTTAACATTTTTTTGCCTGCATACACACACATAGAAATAACATACTATAAATTACTTGAATTAAATAAATATTATTTATTTCAAATATTTCATAAGTTCATATAGAAGAATATAAAATTAAAATAAAAATTTGATTTGCTTATTATTTTAACTTTTCTTCGATAAAATTTTATAATGTTACATTCTTTAAAGAAAAAATATAAATTCTCTTTGCGGGTACATGATAATGACTTTTTCTAAAATTTGTGATGAGTACATTTTAACATTATCATCAAGAAATTATTCTTTGTTAAAGATAACCGTTGCTTTATACTAAAAGAAAAAAAGTAAATTGAGTAATAGCTTTTTTATGCAGTAAAATTGATACTTTTCTGAGCGTAGCATACATGCATACGTGCACATGCATGTACACGTACACACATAGACAATTTTTGTGCCGTTTAACAATTTTATTTTTATTAAAAAAAAGACGAGGAACCATCTTATCTCAGAACGGGGGCCCAGCGTTACACACCACTCGTGTGTAACCATTGCCGCTTGTAGTAAACAACTCCCCGCGCGCCGACCGCGGATATCGATCGGTGGGCAGTGGGCGGCCGCATCTCGCCGCGCGCTTGCATTTGGCGGTAGGCCGGGCTAATACTGCGATTTTTAATTATTAATATCCGTTCTATCTGTCTTTGAGAAAAGTCCCAAATATTCTGGGACACCCTGTATATGTATATACATATACATATATATATATATATATATTTTCGTTTTTTACTTTTCTCTGCTTTATTCTCCGCTGCTTCTTTCTCCGCAGCTTCTTTCCTTGCTGCTTCTTTCTTCTCCGCTGCTTCTTTCTTCTCTGCAGCTTCTTTCTCCGCTGCTTCTTTCTCCGCAGCTTCTTTCTCTGCTGCTTTTTTCTCCGCTTCTTTCTCTTCTTATTTCAACATTACATTAAGTAACATGTCATCCAGACCGTCTTCTAAAACTGAAATTTTATAACCATAAATATTTAATTAATTATATATACATACGTTATGCATGTATTATCTGTTATGCCAATATTAAAATTAATTAATTATTATTGTGTTTACTAAATTTATACCTATACTAACAACGAATACTTACTATTTTTAATTCTTCCATTTCGTGCAGCAATTTAATTATCCACGTATCGAGAAAACAGATTAACATATAAGATCTATAACAAAATGACATATATGTGAAACCAGCAACTTGCCAAGGCTTAAAAATTTTGATATCTGACACAGGATTTTTGAGAATTTTTTCAGATTTTTAAATTGTGGCCGAATATTGTCATATATAAAAATTATTGTACAGTAATAAAATTTACGTTAAGGGAAGGTTTATACGAAATTATAAAAGTGTGCTGACCTTGATTTGAGAGGGGAAGGGTGGAGGGGAAAGATTAGGTACAATTATGCTTCTTCATTACATTTATCTTTAAGAAACTTTAAATAAAGTTTTCTAATTGCAATATAATGTATTTTGCACTTTATTAGCGATTTCCCGTGGTCTCTCATATTAGGAGAACACTTTTTCGATTTTGCCGAAAGCTCATTTTTTACATTTTTCTCTAATTTTTAGAAAAATAAATATTTAAATTAAATTTTACATCCACCATCTTAAAGCTTATTAAATTCCCTTCAAAATAATAAACGCGTTACAACTAATTTAATGATTAAACGAACTTACCTGTAAGTGAAGTTCTATCATAATTGTATGAAGCGCCTCTTCCGAAAGATAAAACGTAGTACTCCTCAATTCTATGCCGAGGCGCCACAAGCTTCAAAGCTAAAAGAAGAGCTCTCTGCCCTCTACATGTCCATGCGTTGGGTCTCAAGCCATCATTCTTTAAAGATATCGCTGTAGCCTTATAATATGTAAGGGGTTCGAGATTATCGAACAAGGGTATAGGGTGGGACCTATCTTTCGGAAGAGGCGCTTCATACAATTATGATAGAACTTCACTTACAGGTAAGTTCGTTTAATCATTAAATTGTATTTCGCGCCTCTTCCTCAAGATAAAACGTAGATGTTTAAAGAAGGCTACAGCACCGTGTATTTATAATCCATAAACAATCAGCTTCTATAGATTGTATAACTATTTATTGCCACAAAGTTTTATTACCAAAAAAGAAAAAATTTTTAAGTTTAAACATAGGGAGTGAAAAACTATAACATAACGCTCTTTCTTACTTATCTAGTATCGCGTGTCCAAACGTACTTAAATTCTGAACGAGAGGTCTATTATAAAACTTAGAGAAAGTGGTTGATTTCTCAGTCCAACCTGCCGATTTTCTTATTGTATCGATATTGATACATTTACGACTCGCGGCAGACGTAGACGCATGTCTAGTGCTGTGTGCTGAGAATAAATTTGTATCTATTCCACTATCACCTAAAATGTCTTTTACCCATCTACTGAGAGTCTGGGTCGAAACTCTTTTAAAAGGCTTTTTAAACGATATAAATAAAAATATTGTGTTACCTCTAAGCTCTTTGGTTCTTTCAAGGTAAGCCTGAAGTGTAGTTGCTGGACAAATGTTTAAGTTGTCCTTGTAAAAGGGTAAATTTAATATAGGCTGAATTTTCCCTGGCTTAGAGGTCTTAATACTGTCTGGAATCTTAATCTCTATTAAAGTCTCTTTTAAAACTATATTCTTTATGTTAATTAAGGCTAAAGTTTGCATTCTTTGGCCAGTAACGAGCGCTAGTAGCGTAACTAGTTTTTTACTTAACATATCTAAGGTTAAATCGTCATTACGCCAGTCTTTAAAGTGATCTAATACTAATTTTGGATCCCACGTGGATTCGTATTTGGGTCTAGGCGGTCTTAACCTTGCTAACCCTTTAAAAAATCTTTTAATAATATCATTTTGGCCTATTTCTGGTCCTAAAATAAGCGAAATAGCAGATCTCGCACAATTAAGGGATCCATAAGAAGCTCCTTTTTCGTATTCTTCGGTTAAAAACTTAATAATGCCCTTTACTTCCACTTTATAAGGGGATAGCTTTTCGTTTTCGCAAAATTTCCACCATTTTTTAAGTGAGCAATCATATTGCTTTAAGGAAGACTCACTCAAGGAAGATATAGAAATTATCACAGACTTTTCTGGAATGTCTTTTAGCAGGAACGCCTTCCTGATAACTTCCCGGCCACCAGGGTAAGAGATTTCCAAAGAGGGTGTGGTTCCCTATCGGGAGAAAGTAAAGTATTACTATTAGGTCTGAAAGTTAAGACTTCCGCTTCCAGTAAAGAGAGGAATAAAAGGAACCATGGTTGTGCTGGCCACTGTGGCACTACAACTATGCCTTCTGCTTTTTCTGCTTTTATCTTCTGTAGAACTCTAGTCACCAATATAAATGGTGGAAAAGCATAGAAGAAAAATGTATTCCAACTTAACGTGAAGGCGTCGACAGCTATTGAACCTGGGTCTCTTGTCCAGGAAACATAATCTTTGCATTTCGCATTGATTCTTGAGGCAAACAAATCTATGTCAGGACAGCCAAATTTCTTGACAATTTTCTGAAAGGCTATATCCGATAATTTGAACTCAGTTTCTTTATCTAACCTTCGAGACTCTAGATCTGCTTCAACATTTTCTTTTGATGCAATATAAGAAGCAAATATGAAAATTTCTCGTTCCTCACACCATTCCCAGATATTCCTGGCAAGATTACTGAGAGTTTTGAACCTTACACCTCCCATACGATTAATATAAGAAATTGCAGTAGTGTTATCGATTCTTAATAAAATATTACAACCCTTCAGGTCTTTGGCAAAACACTTTAGCCCAAAAAAGGCTGATAAAAGTTCTAGATAATTAATGTGCTGCTGTCTTTCTGCCTCACTCCAATATCCGTGCGTTCTACTATTTCCACATGAAATTCCCCAACCTGTGAGGGAAGCATCCGAGAATATAACTAACTTAAATTCTCGATTAGCAATATTCGAAATTCTGTGAGCAATGTTTACTTCCCACCAAGAAAAGTCTTGCTGCAACTCTTGATTTAATAACATGATAGCTTCATAATTACCATTTGATTTTAAAAGAGCTAAATATTTTTCTCTTTCAAACCTCTTAACATGTGCCCAACCGTATTGAATAGCTGGGCAACACGATATTAAGACTCCTATCATTTGTGCAAACTCTCTAATTCTACATTTTTTTAACTTTTTAAATTTAATAATCTGTTCGCGAACCTTATTTCTTTTCTCCAATGGCAACTCTAATGTCATTCTTTGAGTATTTAAAATGAATCCAAGGAAGTTACAAATTTGTGAAGGAATTTTACAGCATTTATCTTCATTTAAAACAAAACCTAGACTTTCTAATAATTTCACAGATGTGTTAATATTCTCTAAACAAGACGAATACGAGTTTCCTAAAAGTAACAAATCGTCGAGATAGATAACTGATAAAAGCCCTAAGTTCCTTAAAAATCCTATCACGGGTTTCATAATTTTTGTGAAAACGTACGGAGCTGTATTAAGCCCAAAAGGCAAACAGTTAAACTCATAAAGATTGTTATTAAATAAAAATCTTAAATATTTCCTGTGCTCTTTAATAATGGGAATCATGTAGTAAGCATCCTTGAGATCTAGTTTACCCATAAAACAATTATGACTTACTAACTTGCAAGCTATCTTGTAATCTTCCAACTTAAAGTGATCCGTTTCGACAAAATCATTTAATTTTTTCAGGTTAAGAATTAATCTACTCGATCCGTCTGGTTTAGGCACCAGGAAAATACTAGATACAAACTGATCCTTTTCTGTTAGGCAATCGCTAATAACTCCTTTAGAGACTAAATTTCTTATGTGATCACTAATAAGAGATCTATCTTCCTGTGACCATGAAGGTTCCTTAGGAGCTGATTTTTGAATTACTGGTATACGAAAAGGAATTTTATAACCTTTTATCCACTCTAAAATCCTGGAATCGGAAGTTAATTTTTTCCATTCTTCCAGAAAAAATCTCACCCTACCAGCCGGTTTACTTACATCTTTTGATTTTAGGTTTTCTTCTGCTGTGTTCGGGGTTTGTGTTTGGGTGTTGCGATCTCCCCTGTTCTGATATTTCCAGTTCTTCTTGTTGGGTTGGTTCTGACTGTAACTCGTTCTGTTTCGGTACCCGCCTGACATCCTGGACCTGAAAGGCTGACGTCGAGGCGGGGCCTTGAAGTTTTTTGACTTCCCCGAGCTCTTTGATTTAACCTTCAGATCCTTTCCTGACCGCTCAATTGATTTTGCCGCTTTAAGGCGCTCCCCTAATTTTTCACCAAAAAGCCACTCATCCGCTTTTTGTGATTCTAAAGTTTCTTTCTGGGAGTTACCTATAGTAGCGAGAATTAGGCTTCTGCGAGTTAAAGTTTCATCTCTCTGTAAGTCCGCCATCAATCGTGCCGCTTCACTAAGCTTCTTAACTAGGGCGATTTGAGTGGACGATAACTTAGGATCTTCCTCTGGTCTGTTATTGTTAATAATATCTACGATAGAACTGCCCATTAGAGCTAGACAAGCAGTAATCTTTTTCTGCTTTTCAACAATACGTTCATCTCGTTTTTTTGATGTTTCCTGTAATGAAACTTTAATTTCTTCATTAAGTTTCGGTGGATCTATCAAGACACAATTTTTAGGTGGTGCATGTGCCTTTAACAGATTCTCCCGTTCTTCCTTCGGAAGGCCTTTCTTTAAAATATCCTCGAGCCGGACAGCGATGCTCTTAGGGATGGCCGGAGCCAGTATCCTATCTTCTGCAACTCTCTTGCCAATTGCTTCCAAAATTTCCACGTCTAAGTCTTCAATAATAATGCCATCTTGATCCGTAGAATCAATCTTTTGCATGCCTGACGAGGATAAAGCCTCACTTGGCTTGATTATCGGTTGATTATTAGCAGAGATGTCTGCTTGCGTTGTGATATTATTACCAGAAGGATTCTGGAAAGGATTTGGTGGAGATCTGCCGGAAGTAACTTCCATCGGTTCCCGAGAAGGCGTTTCATTCGGGGGCAATTGAAGATCTAAGTCCACCGATCTTGGGGAACCAGGCGGAGAAAGTGAAGGGCTCTGTGAAAGCTCTTCTGTATTTAGATCATTAGACATTTTCTGTCTCTTTCGACTGTCTCTCTCCTCCTCCGAACCACTGCTACCTAGTAACCATGATCAATATAAATTAGTATATGTATATACCGGAATCTTCTTTATTCTAAAATAAATCTTTGTTCTGAACGAAAAATTCGTTTGTTCAATGTGTACACAACAAGGCTTGTTATACTTTTCAACATAAGATAAAGTCCGTCATCAGGTTAGGGCCTGAGACTCGTCAATAGGTTAGTGCCCATGACAAGACTAGTGTACGTACATTGTTTTATTTGTACCCAGCGACCTTAAAAACCTTTTGTCATAAAACAAGGTTTGTCAACGGGTTAGAGCCCGTGACTCGTCAATAGGTTAGAGCCTATGACACCTTAAGGTCCATGATTAAGCAAAAATTGCCTAATCTCCGTCATTATGTTAAAGACTATGACGTGGCTTGTTTTCAATAATTATATATTTTTTGTACATATTTCTTATGTAAATATAATGATACATCGTCGATAGGTTAGAGCCTATGACGCTAATATGCATAAGAAGTCAAACATGACTGAAACGTTTATCGTTAATAGGTTAGAGCCATTAACGTTACTAACATATACAGAAACAATAATCTCCATAGCTAAGAATTTCAAGTCAGTCTGTTAGCGCCTGTGACGCTAGTAATAAAAGTGAGGAAATATACATTTATTGTTAATAGGTTAGAGCCTGTGACGCGATTAATCATAATGTATGTAATGTTTCCAGTCCGTATAAAATTACTCATTACGAAGCTACGGACCTGCATGTTTCCTCCCCCCTTCTTTTTCCTTTTTCGAGGGGACTAATTGTTTCTTCTTTACTTACTTGAGCGGCTTCGCCGTCCTCGATTCTCGTATTTTCTGAATTTTCTCATTAATCGTCTCATTTTCCTAGCTAATCTATTCTCCTTGTCGTCTGAATTCGATCTTTTATGTTTTCTACTCTCCTTGTCGTCTGAATCCGATCTTTTATGTTTTCCCATCTTAACGATATGATGTGACTACCTCGGCACAAAAGAGAAGAATGATGGCTTGAGACCCAACGCATGGACATGTAGAGGGCAGAGAGCTCTTCTTTTAGCTTTGAAGCTTGTGGCGCCTCGGCATAGAATTGAGGAGTACTACGTTTTATCTTGAGGAAGAGGCGCGAAATACAATTAATGTGAATTTATACTTTTTCTATAAAAATTTTTGTCAGTAAGAAAAAATAAGCAATTGAGAGAGAGAGAGAGAGAGATAAAAAGAGAAAGATCCTATTTTATTTAAATACATTTTTTTATTATTTATAATATAAAATAATTGTACATTATTAAAAAAAAATGTTAATTTGTTTTATTGCTTTTTATTTTCTTTTTCTTTTCTTCATCCTCATTATTTTTTTTCGTTTTTTACTTTTCTCTGCTTTATTCTCCGCTGCTTCTTTCTCCGCAGCTTCTTTCTCTGCTGCTTTTTTCTCCGCTTCTTTCTCTTCATATTTCAACATTACATTAAGTAACATGTCATCCAGACCGTCTTCTAAAACTGAAATTTTATAACCACAAATATTTCAATTAATTATATATACATACGTTATGCATGTATTATCTGTTATGCCAATATTAAAATTAATTAATTATTATTGTGTTTACTAAATTTATACCAATACTAACAACGAATACTTACTATTTTTTAATTCTTCCATTTCGTGCAGCAATTTAATTATCCACGTATCGAGAAAACAGATTAACATATAAGATCTATAACAAAATGACATATATGTGAAACCAGCAACTTATACAAATCATATTAGATTATAATAATCTAATTATGATTTGTATTACGTGCGTACATACAAATCATAATTAGATTATTATAATTGTACAATTAATAATTGTGAATTGTGAATAAATCCTGTTATATATAAAAATGTTCAAGCAACAGCCTACAGTGGACTGACGTCTGCTTCTAATTTTTTTCAATATTTTTTTCAAAAAAAGTTCGAAGAAAAATAGAAGCAAACACCGGGCCACTCTGGGCCAAGGCTTAAAAATTTTGATATTTGACACAGGATTTTTGAGAATTTTTTCAGATTTTTAAATTGTGGCCGAAATGTTTGTTTTAAAAAATTATAAGTAAATCAAATTTATTTAAAAAAATCTAAAAAAATATATTTGCTCTGATTTTTTAACCTATTATTTTTTTAATTCTTTTTCTACATTATTTATCACAATAGGTCAAGTATACATTAAAGATCCAGAAAACCCCACTCGTCATACATTGAAAGTCTCTTCATCATCAATTTTTTATAACTCTCGTTCTTTAGACCTGGACTTATAAAAGTGTCAGTTTTCACGATTTCATCAAAATCTATTGCCTCATTCTTACAGCACAGCACTATCGGTAAGATCTATAACAAAATGACATATATGTGAAACCAGCAACTTATACAAATCATATTAGATTATAATAATCTAATTATGATTTGTATTACGTGCGTACATACAAATCATAATTAGATTATTATAATTGTACAATTAATAATTGTGAATTGTGAATAAATCCTGTTATATATAAAAATGTTCAAGCAACAGCCTACAGTGGACTGACGTCTGCTTCTAATTTTTGTCAATATTTTTTTCAAAAAAAGTTCGACGAAAAATAGAAGCAAACACCGGGCCACTCTGGGCCAAGGCTTAAAAATTTTGATATCTGACAGGATTTTTGAAAATTTTTTCAGATTTTTAAATTGTGGCCGAAATGTTTGTTTTAAAAAATTATAAGTAAATCAAATTTATTTTAAAAAATCTAAAAAAAATCTGAGTGCATTTTAGTCTACATAACAAGACATGTCTACGATTTTTGAGAATTTTTTCAGATTTTTAAATTGTGGCCGAAATGTTTGTTTTCAAAAATTATAAGTAAATCAAATTTATTTAAAAAAATCTAAAAAAATCTGAGTGCATTTTAGTTAGAATAATAACATAAAAAATCGCGGACCAAATCTGAATGGTCGAGGGTCAGACCCTGGTCGATTTTGTATGGAATGCACCATATATATGTATATACATATACATATATATATATATATATTTTTTCGTTTTTTACTTTTCTCTGCTTTATTCTCCGCTGCTTCTTTCTCCGCAGCTTCTTTCCTTGCTGCTTCTTTCTTCTCCGCTGCTTCTTTCTTCTCTGCAGCTTCTTTCTCCGCTGCTTCTTTCTCCGCAGCTTCTTTCTCTGCTGCTTTTTTCTCCGCTTCTTTCTCTTCTTATTTCAACATAACATTAAGTAACATGTCATCCAGACCGTCTTCTAAAACTGAAATTTTATAACCATAAATATTTTAATTAATTATATATACATACGTTATGCATGTATTATCTGTTATGCCAATATTAAAATTAATTAATTATTATTGTGTTTACTAAATTTATGCCTATACTAACAACGAATACTTACTATTTTTAATTCTTCCATTTCGTGCAGCAATTTAATTATCCACGTATCGAGAAAACAGATTAACATATAAGATCTATAACAAAATGACATATATGTGAAACCAGCAACTTGCCAAGGCTTAAAAATTTTGATATCTGACTCAGGATTTTTGAGAATTTTTTCAGATTTTTAAATTGTGGCCGAATATTGTCATATATAAAAATTATTGTACAGTAATAAAATTTACGTTAAGGGAAGGTTTATACGAAATTATAAAAGTGTGCTGACCTTGATTTGAGAGGGGAAGGGTGGAGGGGAAAGATTAGGTACAATTATGCTTCTTCATTACATTTATCTTTAAGAAACTTTAAATAAAGTTTTCTAATTGCAATATAATGTATTTTGCACTTTATTAGCGATTTCCCGTGGTCTCTCATATTAGGAGAACACTTTTTCAATTTTGCCGAAAGCTCATTTTTTACATTTTTCTAATTTTTAGAAAAATAAATATTTAAATTAAATTTTACATTCCACCATCTTAAAGCTTATTAAATTCCCTTCAAAATAATAGGCCGAATATTGTCAAAATATTATGTATTTGTCTTACTTATTTTGTTTATTTTTGTGTAAATTTATTTTGCATTTAATTACAAAATATTTTGTTTATTTTTGTGTAAATTTATTTTGCATTTAATTACTTCAACTATATGTATAAAATCATGTCATTGTACATGCAGGTACAAATTAGTTTTCACAAATTTCTTTATTTAATCTTAAATTTTGATCGTGATTATAATAAATTAATAAGCTCTTGTGCTTAGAGCAAATACATTATTTTTTAATAACGTGGTGATACTTACACAAATGTGCTCAACAGGTTTGCCATCATTGTCATATTTGAATAACATATTGTTTATCCAGAAATCTCCGTGATTAATAACATTGAATTCATCCTCACATAACTTGGTTGCTTCTATTCCTATTTTATATATGTGGTCGGTGAGTTTAGCAATTTTTTCCGAGTATCTAACAATAACAGTCACATAAACATGGAATTCAAAAAAATTATAGAGAAACAAAAAATATTTAATATATCTATATTGTAAACAACAATTTTTGTTTCCATATTTGCCAGTTTCTGCTTATTATGTTTATTTATGCACAAGATTATTTTACTCACAATTAGACATTAAAAATTAGATCAATAAATATTGAGTTTGTTTATGTAAATCTTACTTTTTCATTCCTGGCCAAGTTGCAACCTCATCTGCTAAAGATTTGACACTCATATTGGAAAAATTTCTCATTTTTGGCGGGAGCTGATCGTTAAACATTCCTTTTGGATACATTTCTTTTTGCTTTGGCTCCTAGATATTAAAATATTTTTATTAAAGAACATTGATATTTATTCATTTGATTACAAAATTTAGTAAATAAATTTGTAGTGGACTATAAATTTGGAACGTTATGTATGTATACCTACATGAAGCAATAAACAGAGTTTACTTATAATGACTTATATAATTATATGTTAATGCACCGGGGACACAACACACCGGTATAAGTATGTATGAATGTGTGGTCGTTAGTGTATGTGTGTGTGTACGCCCGCGATGTAGTGAACTCGGGTCCGCGGGTTTGTTGAGCCCGTAGGTTTGCGCGGGTCGCCCCTCCCTGCAGGTGTGTCTGTGTGTGTGTGTGCAGTGTATATGTATGTGTATGTCCTCGGTGATGAGCTCGGGAAACCGTGGGTGAGCTAATCCCAAGGAACTGCGCGGATCACTTCCCCCTGCGGCCAAAAAATCTAGGTGACTATAGGCGACCGGCCAGTCGGCCACTCGTCCGACTCTCACATACTGTTATACGTGCTCTCACGCAACGCCGCAAATGAGACGCGGTAGACGCGCCACGCAGCACGCCGAGCACGTGGCTCCGTCGATAATGGAAAATTAAAATATGTTTGCGCTCGGGAAAGTCGCAGTTGGTTACCTCCCGCAAACTTCATTTCCTCTCTCGATTTCTCGTATTCCAACAGTGCTAATACGCGTTTTATGAGGTTGCTACGATATAAATTAAAGACTCGTTCCTACAAATTTTGTAAATGTATCAATGCAAGAACTCTCTGGAGACACACATTTTTTATTATATTGGCAATTTTTTCTAATTCTATTATATTCTTAGGTCTTTTTTACCCCTATTTCATATATAATTCTTTAAAATTTGATTGATCAGTTCTCGTGTTACACACATTTAAAATTTTGGAAAATTCGTACATATATAGAAGCTTTATAAAACTAGCTGGTTACCCGGGCTTCGCCCGGGGGTCGTTTTTCTTCAAACGACTTTCCCGACAGCACACGATATCCATTGGACGGAGTCCATTTGAAGTCCAGGAACTTGGTTTTCCCGGGTGTATTTTCAGGAATTTCAAGATTGCTCGCTTGCGATGTACACAGAACTTCGATATTTCACTTAAAAAATGTCCGGGAAAACCAAAGGATGAAATCGGTAATCGGTAAGTAAAATATCGAAGTTCTGTGCGTACATCGCGAGCGAGCATTCTTGAAATTCCTGAAAAAACGCCCGGAAAAACCAAAGAATAAAGTAGCTGATTGGTAAGTAAATAATCAAGGTTCCTAAGTAGCCTATGTTTTGCGCAAGGATGTAAAAAGTAACTGTGCAAAAATTCGTCCAGATCGGTCGAATAATTTAAGAGTGTATAAAGAACAGACAGACTTAAAAAACGCCCGGAAAAACAAAGGGATAAAATCGGTAATCGGTAAGTGAAATATCGAAGTCCTGTGCGTACATCGCGAGCGGGCAATCTCGAAATTCCCAAAAAAATGCCCGGGAAAAGCAAGGAATAAAGTTGCTGATTGGTAAGTGAATAATCGAGGTTCCGTAGTAGCCTATGTTTTGCGCAAGGATGTAAAGAGTAACTGTGCAAAAGTTCGTCCAGATCGGTCGAATAGTTTAAGAGTGTATAAAGAACAGCCATACATACAGACATTCTATTTTATATAGATAGATAGAAAATTCATTAAGATTTAAATGTTGCTCTAATTTCCATTAATTTCGAGATATCGGGCTATTTCTAATTTTATTAGATTTTTCAGTCTTTTGTACCCCTATTTCATATATAATTTCTTTAAAATTTTATTGATATTTCAAATTTCGGAGAATTCGTACATACATAGAAGCTTTATGAAGCTGAGTCTAATCAACCAAATCTTAAAGAATTATATATGAAATAGGGGTAGAAAAGACTGAAGAATATAATATAATTAGAAAAATTGCCAATAATTAATACTAAATTGTCAAAAAACATCAATTTATGAAAAATCTCAATTATTGAGACTTGAGATGTAGCCCTTAAAGGTTAAAATTTTAAAATATTCGCAATTTTTCTAATTCTATTATATTCTTCAGTCTTTTCTACCCCTATTTCATATATAATTGGTTAAGATTTGGTTGACCAGTTCTGGAGTTATAGAAATTTCAGTAAATTTGGCACATACAGACAGACATACAGACATACATACACACATACCGACATTTTTTTAAATTGCGATTTTTCGACGTTTTAGAACATTCTGAACACATTGGCAGCGGCAACTAAAAAAAAAATTTTTTTACAAAAACAAAGCTTTCTCTATGAGGAAGCAAAACGATTAAGAATCAAATTTAAAAAATTATAAATTTAAAGAAACATTTTTCTCTGTGGATAATACGTGTGTGCAAATCGAGATTTTATGTCCACCATCAGCTATAATACTGAAATGCTTTCCTTCGTTACCAATAATTCCCATTATTAATTTCTTTAACAATTTTTTTTAAATAACCATAAAAGAATATAGAATTATGTGCCAAAGTTTCAAATACTTATATTGTTAGTTTTTGTTTCTTAAATATTTAACTTTGAAAAAAGGTCTATTTTTTCGCTTAAGGTTGTCTAGTGTATTATACATTTTACACAGTGTATTACACATTTTGCTAATTACACATGTAGTATATTACACAAATCATTTACCACATGTGTAGTATATTACACATGTAGTGGATTACACGTATAATGGATTACACAAGTCACTTACCACATGTGTAGTGGATTACACACTTCATGGGCTAGACGTGTATTCCGTATTACAAGGATTTCACGCACTATAGTAACTACAGCGTGTGATAACTACAGATTATTTTGATCTTTTCTGTGATAACTATAGGGGGTCCTGTAATAACTACACAACTGTAGTATTTACTGGTTGTAGTTTCTTTCCGTAAGGGCGTGACGTCGAATGATATCTGGAAGAAGCTACAAGACATCTATCAGTCGAAAAGACCGGCGCGAAAAGCTACGCTTTATTCTTCCAGAATAAAGCGTTTAACGCTACACAAAATGGCGGAAGGTGAAGACGTGCGAAATCATCTTCGTGATTTTTTCGACACCGTGGATAAACTTCAAGAGATGGACATTGAAGTTAACGAGGATCTGTTATCGGTAATGCTGTTATATAGCCTTCCATCTAATTACGATAATTTCAGGTGCGCGATAGAGTCGAGGGATGAGTTGCCGAGACTCGAGAGAGAGAGAGAGAGAGAGAGAGAGAGAGAGAGAGAGAGAGAGAGAGAGAGAGAGAGAGAGAGAGAGAGAGAGAGAGAGAGAGAGAGAGAGAGAGAGAGAGAGAGAGAGAGAGAGAGGCACTGAAGATGAAAATTATCGAGGAAAGCGAGGCGCGCCGACCGAAGCAGGATACTGATTCGCAGAACGCCATGTTGGTAAAGAAGAGCAGTTACCATAAGAAGCCGACGAGGAAGATTCCGAACAAGGGGGAGCCAAAAGGAAACGCACTTAAATCAAAACAAAATAACTTTATTTGTTATAACTGCAGGAAACCCGGGCATAAGGCATCCGAGTGTCGAAAGAGCCAGTCTGCGCAAAAGCTGAAGAAGCATCCTTCATGTCAGTGGCGAGCAAAGAAGCGGCGTTGCAAACAGGACGAGGACCTGTTGGGAGATTTGTAATGACCGCCATTCCGCAGCAAGTTGCACGTTGCACCTACGAGTGGCACTGTTTTACCGAACTACACGAGAGGCAGTGCTGACACCTTTTCTTTCATTTAGTTACCGCCAACTGAGGGCGCTATCGTTTTCCTTTCTAAAAAGTAACTAACGTTTATTATCCTCTCTTGTTCTTGCCCGTGACACATTGTAAACGTGTGCAATAAAGATTCGTACTGTATAATATACTTATACTGTTTTGTTTGTTCTCGCGGAACTATCCTATCACGTACCTCGCCGTACTAAATACCTGTTATCGCCACTGCCCAACAGGACCGAATGCAAAGAAATAGTGCCTTTACAGCGGTTGCACTTCGCATATGTGCAGCTACGTAGACAAATTTCAGAATTTAGAAAGAACTTCGCAGAGTCGACTTAACCTAGCAAGTAATGCCTGCGCGAGAATCGAGGGCACCGGTTTATTGCAGCTTTCAATAAAAGATGAGGCCTGCGTGAGAAAAATATGTTTTAAAGATGCGTTTCACGTCCCGGAACTAAGGACCAATTTACTTTCAGTAAGTAAGATAACACACAACGGTTTTAAAGTATTTTTTTATCAAGACAGGGCTGTTGTTCGTGACAAATATGGAAACGAGAGGATGATCTGCAAAAAAGAAGGAGGGTTATACTACGTACAAGAAAACAAGGAAACCGCCGGGTCAGCTCATGAGACTCAACAAGACTCCGATTTAAGATTATGGCACGATTATGGCCATTTAAATGAAAAGAGCCTGAAGAAAATGTTGAGCGAGAGGCTCAATCATCGGCACAGGCCATCACGGACGAAAGTTTGGGTCAATTCGAGACTTGCGTGAAAGGAAAATTCACGCGACAGCCTTTTCCGAAAGCATTAAAGCGGACATTGGAGAAGCTCGACATCGTGCATACGGACCTGTGTGGTCCCATGCGGACTCATTCGATTGGCGGTGCGAAATATTTTACCGTTTTCATCGACTACAGGCTGGCTGTAAATGAAGTAAGATTTCTAAAGAACAAGAGCGACGTCTTAGAAGCTTTTAAAGACTACAAGAATCTCGTGGAGAAACAAACGGGATGTAAAATACGAGCTCTACAATCAGATAACGGAACTGAGTTCTGTAATAAAGAATTCCAAGATTTCTTAGATAAACATGAAATCAAAAGGCGATTGAAGACTTTTTACAGTCCCCAACAAAGTAGGATTTTTGAGTGAAAAAATAGAACCTTGGTAGAAACTGCGAGGTGTCTATTGATCGAGTCGAATCTACCACCGTCATTTAGGGCTGAGGCAACAGCGACGGCAAATCACATCCGAAAACCGATGTACATCGACCAGCGTGGACGGGAAAACACCATATGAATTATGGACCAGACAGCAGCCGAATCTGTCGTATCTGAGTCTTTGGGTCTAGAGCTTACGCATTAGACAAGAAACCTGGAAAAGGGAAATTCAATCAACGCGGAAAAGACTGCATTTTCATCGGGTACTCGGAAACATCTAAACCATACAGGATATGCTTCCCTGATTCAAGGAAGGTGGAGGCTACATGCGACATCGTATTCTACAAGGACTTTCCGGATGGGGAAAAGTACGAGAACTTTGTGTCCGAGGATGTTTTGGAGCAGAAAAACTTGAACGAGACGGTTGAAGTCGAGATCAACCCGATTATCACTGTAGAATGCGATGCACGTACAGAAGAAAGAGAAGAGGAAAACGAAGATCGCCAAATTCAGGAAATACACAAAGTTGAAGACAGCGACGTCAGAAACAAGACTGACGAAGAAAAAGAAGAAATAGACAGCAACGTCGAACAACAAGGAGCACCAGGCAGACCTCGCTTGTTACGTACCGGTCTTCCGGGAAGGCCACGAAAACAATATGCAATGCGGAGAGTCGATGATCAACCTGAAGGGAACGTCGCGATTGAACTCGATTGCAGTGAGCATGCATTAATCACAGAATTAAAAGTGAACGATGCAATTGCAGGCGCAGACGGTGCTGAGTAGAAAGCTGCCATCATCGACGAATTCAGAGCTCATTTGAGAAATGGGACGTGGGAGCTAGTCGATCGTTCCGAAGGAAGAAACGGATGTCATCGGATGTCGAATTATCCTAAAGAACAAACGATTTCTAGATGGTACGCTAGAAAGAAGAAAAGCCAGACTTGTGGCAAAGGAACACGCACAATGTCCTGGGCCTGATTTTAGAGAGACCTTCGCACCGGTTGCACGTATGAGCTCAATCAGATTAATGATTGCGTTAGCTGTGGAGCACAACTTCGAGATTCATCAATTAGACGTGACCACCACTTATTTAAATGGGAACACCGAAGAGGAAGTCTATATGGAAATTCCCGAGTTTCTAGAAGAGATTTTGATAGATCTGACACGCAAGGGAAATTCAAAGAAGAAAATCGGCCTGAAGATGCTGGAAGATTTACGATCCGGAAAGAAAACATGACTATTAAAAAAGACATTATACGGGCTCAAACAGGCAGGAAGACAATGGCAAAAAAGGCTGAGTCACGAACTACGAGGACTAGGACTGAATCCACTTAACAGCGACGTAAGTGTGTACGTAGCAAGAAGAGCTGGGAAAATATTACTTGTTACTGTATACGTCGACGACGTTTTGAGGCGTTTTGGCATAAAAAATTGTAAACCAACTGTAACTCCACTCGACGCAAAATACGTCAGAAATTGACGAAGCCAACAGAACCTCTGAAAAATAAATTATATCCGTACCGTGAGCTGATTGGATCGTTAATGTACCTTGCCTTAGGTACAAGACCTGATATTTGTTTTGCAGTCAATTCATTAAGCCAATACAACAACTGCTTTGGAAAGGAACACTGGGTTGCCGCCGAAAGGATCCTGCGGTATCTAAAAGGGACAGCAAACCTGGGATTGAAATACTCAAAGAATGAAAGGAGCGTTGAAGGATACGTAGACTCGGATTAGGCCGGATGCACTTCCGATAGAAGATCATACACTGGATTCGCCTTCATATTATCAGGCCCAGCAATAAATTGGGAAGCGAAGAAACAACGGACTGTGGCTCTTTCAACAACAGAAGCGGAGTACATGGAACTCACGGAAGCTAAAAAAGAAGCAATTCACGTACTGCGCTTCATCAACAAGACTGGGCTAAAATCACAAAACAGAATAACCATCTACAACGACAATCAGGGAACCCAAGAACTCGCTAAAAATCCCATGTTTCATTCAAGGACAAAACACATCGATGTGAGACATTATTTCGTGCGAGAGGCCTTTCGTGACCATCATATCAATCTAAAATACCTTGCATCTCAAGAAATGCCAGCAGATGTACTTACAAAGGCATTAAACGGACCGATGCATAGAAATTGCTTTGGAAAATTGGGGATTGCTGACTGTGGATAGAAGCAGAGGAGAAGACACTCAGACGCTTGAGGGGGAGTGTTGGATCTGGAAACATGAGAGCAAGCGACCTGAGTACATCTTGGTTGTTTTCCGAACGCATCATGGCACCAATTCCCTTACCGATTCACTAGAGAGGGCGCCTAAATATAATATTACCATTTTTCATAGTTTGTCCGCGATCTCATAAATTTAACTTTCACTTTCGTCCACTCTCGCTGTATCAATAAAAACAAACGGTCACACTTTTTGATTTTTCAGCAAATATAATTGTGTCTTAGTACGTATTATACACCGCACCGGTTCGAAATTACTTGTAGGCGAGGGGGGCGAAAGGCGAGGGGTTTCGGCGGCGCGGGGTACTCCATGCCCGGTGGGCGCGGGGTCCGCAAGGCAAGGGAGGGGAGTGTGCACTTAGGGCGCGGGGGTCCGCGGGGCAAGGGAGGGGGCGTGTACACTTACGGTGCTGGGGTCCGCGGGTAAGGGGAGGGTGGCGGGCTACAGCGTGGGTCCGGGGAGGAAGGGGGAGGGGCCTTAGGCGCGCGCTCGTCGGGGGGTATGTTTATAAACGCAGCGTCTTGCCCTGCATAAGCGATCGTTGATTAATTTATGGTCAATTATCGTGCCGCCAATGTCCTCTTCACTTTTCTAGGAAGAAATGTTTATCATAGATTATGTTTCTTTCAAGTATGCATGTGCGGTCTGCACATGCAGTCTGTACGGCGGGAATTTTTGAGTGCCCCTCTCCTCTTCAACTCAAGAGTTTTGGTGCGACAGATACCCGTCGCATGATTTTTTGCTCGAAAGAGCCCTTTGTCGGGCCATGCCTTTGCGACTACAAACAAATAGGGCGAGCGCCGGTGACAGGCTGTTATAATTTACGATCAATTATCGCGGCGCCGATGTCCTCTTCATTTTTCTAGAAAAGGACGTTTTATCGGCGAGCGTGTCGGGACATGTCTCGTGGCGCCATTTTGTTTAAATCTTTATAAACAAATATTGCGAGCGCATACTAGTTTTAACCGTCGCGATGTTCTTCATTTTTCTAGAAAGGGTCGTTTTTTTTTTAATCATGTGTTGTGCAGGATCCTTTGACCTATTATTGACTCACTGAAGTTACTGCATCTCTACTGGATGGAAATCGATCCACTGACCTAAATATGATCCTTCTTTTAACTCCTATGACTGTCTTCCACATGCGAAAGCAACGTGATCTCAAATGCTCTCCATATAATTATCATAAATAGTAAATATCGTAAATGTCAAAAATGCATTGTGTTCCCTACTCCAAAAATTTCTTTTTGGCTGCCATGACTGCCTTCTTCATAGTGTCCAAGCCACCGAATTAGCACAGTCTTCCCAGCGTTTACACGGTGAAGTTCGTATATAATTTAAAGAAAACTTATATAAAATTCATATATAAAAATGGAAAACAATATAGAGCACTTTATCGAAGTTATCTACCCTGTACGTGGGGTAAGTAGTGATACAGTGATATAGTGATTATTGTAAAAAAATTTAACAAGAAACATAATTCATAGTGTTTTTTTATTTTCAGTGGCTATGGGTTTACAACGAACCCATAGCAGAAGTGCAGTTGTACGATCTAGTTCGTATACGGATAAATCGTCGCGATCAGGTATTGGCATACACATTGTTGTGCCGTAACCGGGAGTTGGTTCTCAGGGCCGGCACAGGATTCGGGAATTCCGGGTTGGAGGAAGTTGCACACGGCGGAGTGTTTCAATAAATGTTACTTCGATATTTCTTCTCAAATATCTTTAATTAAAATGATTGACAATTGATAACGGTCTTGATTTCTTTGCACAATTCCCGAGATTATTCTAAGTTTAACAATTAGTAAAGGTGACCGCACGTATGTTTCAAAATCTTATGACTGACTGCCCGCTCGATCTTCCGAATCGGCGGTATTTATAATATCGGACCGATGTTCTGTTGCTAACTCGGGGGCTCCCGAGTTAGCGTTGACTTCTCGTCGTCAGCGCTCTGCGCTGACCTTCGCATCAGCGCTTTCGGTCAACCTGGGGTTGAACGCTCTGGGTTCCGGTGTCGGTTTGCATCGGATGATCGTCGTCCGATGCAATCGTCAGGTTTTTCGGCGGATTTCGTATTCGAGTTCAGTTGCTAGGGTCGGATTACTTATAAGTTATTTAATTAATAATTATAGCGTTGTGCGCTCACAACATCCCTTCCCCCGTGGAAAAAGAAAAACTGAGGGATACGAAGTTTTTCGTTATTATTTCTTCGTGTATTTCTTTTTCCTGAGAGGTTACAGTCTAAACTTTCTTATTTCTAATCTGTACGCTATGGTTTCACCCTTTAAATCTTTAATGGTTTCTTCTTTTTTTTATTATGTAAATGATTGCAACTAAAGTGCCTACTATGATTACAGTTATGGTCGCAGAACCTACGGGATATACAATGTTCTTGTTTGCAAAAATACTCGGTTGGTTATTTTCCACTTCTTTTTTGATTTCATCTAGATTTAAACTTAATTTTATTAATTCCGACGGGTCTCCGATTATCGGTTCTAAGTTTATTTCTCTTTCGGACTCTAATTTGTTGTTTATAATTATGCTTTTTTCTATGGTATTAGTTACGTTGAATTCTGGTAAATACATTTGTACATATTTAGTATCAATATGGTTTTTTGTTTCTAAAGTTATATCTGGTGTAGTTAACTTACAATTATTGCGCAACGTTATTTTTTCGGTCCTTTCTATTTTGATTTTATTTTCTGGGAATTCGTTACATTGAATTATTATTTCTGATAATTTTGGAGTGGAATATAACCATGTTTGAGGTTCGGTTAGTGTTATCCAAAATGTTACATTCGATAGGATGTGACGTTTTCTACGGTTTTCTATGTATCAAGGCGTTTTTACAAAAAGTTGCACATCGCTTGGTGCATTCGCTGTTATAAAATACAAAAGAAAATTTTAATCGCATATAAATTTAGTATTTTCTTGCGTACATTTATTTAAATTGCTTTCTTTTAATATTATATAATTATATTTTTTATTGAGAGTACGCGTGTAACATGTTATTTTTCGTATATGTCAAGTAGTCTGTAATACCTATCGTCAATGTCTTTCGTGAGGTCAGACAGGATGGTAGTGATCATTAGTAGTTGTTCGTCTATTTCTTCACGGTATATGAATTGTTCTTGCAGTTTCCTTGTGACGTTAGTCAGTAAATTTTCATTGTATGAAAGCGTTTGCTCCAATTTCTCCATATAACCTATTGTGGCATTGATGATTTTTAGTTGGTTTTTTCTTTGCTTTTATTCTTCAATAAATGTTTTTAATTTATTATATATGTCGGTAGTATTTGGCAATGGGAACGAGTCTCCTATTATAAGGTCGTTGGGCTTTCGAAAATCTCTTACGATTCGTAATTTTTGTTTTCCCGAGGCATCAGGTTTTTTAGGAACCACTAATATTGGCAAATTCCACTGACTCGTACTATGGCGAATGATTCCATCTTTTAGCATTATCTCAATCTGTCGATTTACTTTTTCTTTATGCTTCTCGGGTAGGCGGACGTTCGCCGGCGCGCAATCAGCTCGCGTCGTGATCTCATGTTTCACCGCCGTGGTGCGTGTTAGCTTATCGTTTTCTAATTGTAAGTGAAATACATCGCAAAAATCGTCGCATATCTGCTCTAACGCCTTTCTTTCCTTATTATTTAAATGTTTCATGCGTTTTTTACGTGATTTCTCCCGTCGTTCTTGAATTGACTCGCGCTCTTCAGTCGCGTGTAATGTGCGTACGTCAGTCGTGTCATTCACCGACACCTCTTCTAGAGTTACATGCGGTGTGACCATCTCTACTGACTTCTCGGTGAGGTTTAATTTGCTTATCAGACAAGTGGAATTTATTAGTTTTATCATGCAACTTCCGATAAAGACTTCAGGAATAGGTTTTACACGTTTTAAAATACCTATTCTATTTTGATCTGCAGCTATCGTTTGTATGATTGTTTTACTGCGGGGCGGTAATATTACCTTTTTATATGGTCGGAGCTTAAGATTTACTCCGCCGATTCTCAATACATTCTTCCCATGGAGACAGTCAGCTCGGTGCTTCTTGATGAAATCGATTCCTAGTATTCCCTCATATTCCATCGGAAAGTCGTCGTTTACCACGTACATTGTGTGGCGTATGACTTGCTTTCCCAATTTTATTGTGGCTTTTATTTTTCCAAGGGTGTACAGCTGGTGTCCTGTTATCCCTGTCAGTGCGAGTTTCTTTTCACGCATTTGTGTATTGCCTTTCAAATTTCCTATTTTGATAAAGGTTAGTGCTGCTCCGGAATCGAGTAAAAAATTTATTTTTTTTGTTTTGGCTTCTTGCATCGGGAGCGTTACGAGATCGAGATTATAATTTTTATTAGTCTTACTCGTCACTTGAGTAATTTGATACTTGCTCACGGCTCGTGCCTTATGCTTTCTCGGTCTCTTTTCTTCTTCACCGCTACTGCTGCTGCTGCTGCTATATGATATCTCATCGTCCTTGTCTGACGTATGCTCTCTTGCTCTCGCTGCTGCATTTACCTGTGGTTTTTTATTTCCATCAGTTTTAGATTGGCGCGCCCTTTCCTTTCGGGTCGGCCATTTAACAGCCAACATTCTTCCCGTTTATGCCCTACCTTCTTGCAGTAGTTACAATACTTTTCCACGGTATTTATTCCGCTGGGCTTTTCTGCTCTCGGGAGAGAATATCTGTTTGAATATCGGCTCGTACGGCATTCTTGTCCAGTATGGCCTAGTTTTTCGCACTTATGGCATTTAATCGCCGATCTCTGCGAATACCTTGCGTTCTCGGTATTAAATTTATTTGTTAGTTGTCCCTTCCGTGAGGGAATCATCACTTTCTCTTCGGCACTGGCGCCGGCTATTGCTTCTTGCAGGCTTTTATATCGCTGAGCTCGGACCAACAGTTTAACCTCTTCGTGCAACCCTATTTGGTAATTGTGAAGGGCTTGCGTTTTAATGCTATCTAATATCGCTTTCTGTTGGTCTTGTGTGTGGTTTTTGCCTTCTTCCATCGCTTCGTATAGTTCTCGAGCGAGCTTTTCCACACGCCGTCCGAATTCTTGCGCGCTTTCTCCCGTTTTTTGTTTCAAGGAGTTAAACTCTAATTGCAAGTGTGTCGTGCTACGCTTTTCAAGGTAGTCGGTCTCAAGTTCGCGCCTTAATTGCTCGTAGCTCTGTATATTCCGCGTGTCGAAATCGATCATAGCCGTTCCTTTAAATTTTGTGCAGAGTATTGCTTCTAGTAGATTCGATTCGTCTGCGGGGTGAATATTTTTCATCGCGTAATTACTCGCGTTTAAGAATTCGCGGACGCGCTCTCTAGATTTTCCGTTTATTTCGGGTATCAAGTTTCGGGCTTCCTTCAGGCTGAGGAACCCAGTATTATGATTTCCCGGTCGATTTCTGACGTCCTCATGCGTTCGACTGTAGGTTATATCTAATGGACCGTTACTATGACTGGCGCGGACCCTGTCGTCGTGTCGTTCGTAGGTCGCGGCCTCTATTCTGTGCATACGATCCTGCATTGAGTGGATTTCTTCTAATAATTCACCGAGTACAGAATCCTGCATGCCTGGGCATTCTCGCGCAGGCTCCGGAGCTCGACGTGGATTATTCGCGGGTGTCCGTTGGTTCACTGACCTTAAACGGTTTATTTCCGCGTCTACTTGGTCGGGCGTTACCGGCACTTCGGTTGCGTCCTCGCGGGGTACATTTGCTTGAGCCGCTCTTCTTTGCTGACTCATTTTTCCGGCCGCGGGAGTATAATCTTCTTCTTCCGGATCAAATACGCTACTGTCGTAGGACGTTAGGGAGAACTCTCCTCTTCCGGAGTTATTGCTCTGTGTATTGGCCGATGTATCTGAACGTGCGTCACTTATTGTCGGGTGCAGTCTGAGTACGTCACTTTCGTCCTCGTTATTATTCGCGTTATTGTTCTCGTTAATATTATTGTTTTCGTTATTGGGGTTATCTCGGGGACCGTTATTATTTCTGGGTAAAAGACTATCGTCTAGGAAAGCAAATTCGCGCTCTAGTACGACGTTCGGGTGTAATTCTAATATCGGCGAACCTTCATCCGAGTATTCTAAGCTACGTCGGACGTTCTCTGCAATGTCGCGAACGGCTTCCTCTACGATTCGTACGGGGCCTATAGGGCTGACTCTAGGTGTTCGGCGCGCTGGAGCACTTTCGGCTCTATGTAACCACGACGGGTTGCGGACGGGGCTATCTCGCGTTTCACCGACCGACATCTACCGTAATATAAGCTCTAATTCGCTCGGCGGGACGTGTTTCCGTCCTCTGACATTTATCGCCTTATAACGCTTTACAATACGCTTTACAATTTTTAATTGCGACTTACATTAGTAGACGCATGTTGTTCGTTGCTGCGCTGGTCGTTGACCGCTGCTTCGTTGTCTGGCTGCTTGGCTGCTTGGCTGGCGAGTCACCGTGTGGTAGGTCGGCGCCTTCTCCGGTGTCGTTGATAACACTCGTGGGCTGCTACCGGGTGCTTCCTTCGCTCTGGGTCAGGATTCGGTCGCTCCTCTTAGGGTTGCTTCACCGCTTTCTTACAATCCGCTCTTTTGCAGATGAACACTCTCGATCTGGCCTCTCCTCCAAGGTGACGGAATCCCACCGCTGCCACCAATTGTTGTGCCGTAACCGGGAGTTGGTTCTCAGGGCCGGCACAGGATTCGGGAATTCCGGGTTGGACGAAGTTGCACACGGCGGAGTGTTTCAATAAATGTTACTTCGATATTTCTTCTCAAATATCTTTAATTAAAATGATTGACAATTGATAACGGTCTTGATTTCTTTGCACAATTCCCGAGATTATTCTAAGTTTAACAATTAGTAAAGGTGACCGCACGTATGTTTCAAAATCTTATGACTGACTGCCCGCTCGATCTTCCGAATCGGCGGTATTTATAATTTCGGACCGATGTTCTGTTGCTAACTCGGGGGCTCCCGAGTTAGCGTTGACTTCTCGTCGTCAGCGCTCTGCGCTGACTTTCGCATCAGCGCTTTCGGTCAACCTGGGGTTGAACGCTCTGGGTTCCGGTGTCGGTTTGCATCGGATGATCGTCGTCCGATGCAATCGTCAGGTTTTTCGGCGGATTTCGTATTCGAGTTCAGTTGCTAGGGTCGGATTACTTATAAGTTATTTAATTAATAATTATAGCGTTGTGCGCTCACAACAACATATAATTAATTTGTTTAATATGTGTTTTTCAGGGGTTGTTAAGGCTGGAGCAAATCAGGATTCCATACTTCTTAAATCTATACCACATGCTAAGTGTGAGATTCGATAGACGAAGGGATCGACAAGACAGCGATCAAATTTGGTGGGCGCGCCACAATCTATTTTGCCTCAACAGATTATTTGGCGAAGATGAAAATTGAAAAATAAATATTTGCTGTGTAAAAATAGAAATTGTTTTATAAAAAATAAGTAGGGATACAGCCGACAGTTTAAATTGATGGAAGCTCCGTCCGGGGGTCGGGACGGACTGCGTCGGTTCGTGGGGGAAGCCGTAAGCGGTGGGCAAGCGGTAGGTGGGGTGCGAGAGGAAAATTTTTTTCCCCTTACCGCAGCGGACCTCCCCGCGCCCAGGGGCGGATCGTCGAGATCGTCCCCCCGGGGCTCGGTCAGGGGCGGCGCGGTGAAATTTTTTTTCCCCGGGGCGCCGGGGGGTGCGCGAGGACGACGGATGCGGTCGGGGCGATAGCGGGGCGTTCTAGAGTCGGGTTTTATCGGGGCGATAACGGCGCAGCCCTGAAGTCCGAAGGTGCCCTCCGCGATAACGGTGTTTTCTAGCGCGCGTTTCTCCCTCGGAGTTTCCGGGGCAGATCTCTCGCGTGGTATAAATGCTGGGTGTCTCGACGCTCGAACGACTCGCTCGAGACGCGCGACGCTCCGCGGTTCGATGGACGACGGTCCTCGCTCCGCTTGGACGAGGTAATATTTCTCTCGCGGGGTGAAAAAAACTGTCCAACGTGGAGACCGACCGATTAATTTTTATCGCTTCAGTCACGGCGAGGCGATCGACGATATCTATTGCGAGGAGATAATACCGGACAGCGACTCCAGCGACGACTCTCTCCTCCGTTCCACTCCACCGGCGGAGATCTTTCGTTTTCGAGCGGTCGCCGTACGAGAGAACGCTCGATGGAATCCAACGACGTACGTTCTGAGGAGAGAGATCGGTCTTCGGTGTCCCCGAGAGGAACTGTGGATAGAGACGGTGCTGGCCTGCAGCAACAGAGCGTGGGTCTACGAGAGTAAGATTCCGAGACGTTCGAGAAGGAGCGAGACGGGCGGTGAGAGTCGCGGGGAGAGGACTCTTCGTTTTTATCGGGCGATTGTCGGCGGAGAGGACTTTTCGTTTTATCGGGCGATTGTCGGCGGAGAGGACTTCTCGTTCCATCGGATCGCTCGATCCTATATAAAACGCGGGGTAGCGCGAGAGACGTCTATCGAGACTCGGTCGAGGAGCGCGAGGAACGTCGACATGAACGTCGCGGAGAGTCAGCAGAAGGACGCGGAGATAATGGCGATCCTGGACGATTCGCTCTTGGGCGCGCGGACGGAGGTCGAATCGCCGACCTTCGCCCTGGTCGACCTGCTGAACGAGATATGGAGACCCGAGCGCTCGGCGACGCGAAACCTGAGAGATTTTCTCGCGAGCGTGTCGAGATACCTGGCGAATCAGAGGGACACCGGTGCGCGTCGCGCGCGCGAGGGCGAGGAGATAAGAAGCGCGATCACGGAGCTCTACGGATTGTGGCTGAAGGAAGGTCCGGTGAGTCCGACCTGTTCCGTGGACGATATGTATCGTTTCGTTCGCGCCCAATTTCCGTCTAAGGTGTACTCGTCGCTGGTGAAGGGTCTGATGACGCACGATACGTTCTACGAGTGGATCAGCGAACACGAGAGTCACGTCAACGGTGCGTCGACCGTCAAGGTGGCGGACGCTTCCGCGTCGCGCGCGGTCTCCACGGATCCGCCCGTGGACGCTCTCGCGTCGCGCGCGGTCTCGACGGATCACGCGTACGGCGCGAACGAGTCGCGCGAGGACGAGGAGAACGGCGGCGGCGGGTTCGACGCGCTGTTCGATCTGTCGGATCGCGATCTGGATCGCGTACGGCAGTACGTCTCGAGCATGAAGGACCGAAGACTCTTCACCATCAGGTCGCCGGGGGAGGTCGGGTCTCAGCTGATTCGCATGGACGTCTTCGACGTCAAGGACATCGTCAGCAGGGACAAGCGCGAATGGTGGAGATACGCGAAGGTGAGAGCTCAGTTTCTCACCTCTCTCTCGCGCGCGGATCGCAAGCGGCAGTTGATGCTGCAGATGATGGATCTCGTGGCGGACGATCTGAAGAAGGTTCCGGGGGTCCAGAGGGAGACGAAGAATCTCACCTACGAGAGCGGGCGAGGCAACTTTTGAGATGTATCTCGCGGGAGAAATATACGCCTGTTCGAGTAATTTTTGTTTTCTCATTTTCCCGCCTCCTTCCCACCTTGTTTTAGATATAGGGAAAAATGAAAGCTAGACAATAAGGTTCGTTTTTTTTTCTTTATTGTTTCTCGCTACCGCTACATCGTTACGATTTCTCTCTGCCGAAGCACAGAGCGGCCAACTCGCAGTCGACGATATCGCCACGGTCGAAGGTCTCGCTCTCGCGTATCGCCCTCGAGACGTTCGCGGGATCCGCCACGGTGGCCGCGATGGCGAGGAAGCGCGACAGCCTCGAGTCGATCCTGCCGGTCATCGAGGACAGAGTGACGATGACGCGGTTGACGCACAGCTCCAGATCGAACAGGAAGAGCACCGTGCTCATCGACGCGACGAGACGCGTCGTCGACGTGTCTATGCGCAGGATAGGTTGGTTGTGTATCCTCCCGAATCTCAGCGTCAGGTTTCCGTCAGCTAGACACATCGGGGGCGGCGGAGCGTGGTTCTCGCCGCTGTACAGGTGGGACAGCACGACGCGCCTCTGATCGAGAAACTCCCTCCACGTCTCGGGCGAGAGCGATATCTCCTTGCCGTGGCAATCCCCTATGACGATGGTCACGTAGCAGGGGAGCACGACGGCGACACCGACCTCGACGAACTTGTACCCCGTTCTCGTCAACTCGTACCTCCTTCCCAGAATCCGCTGCGGACGCTCCGCGTCGCGCCTCGAGACTTTGCGTCTGTGAAACGACGAGAATCGTGACAACGACGAAATAATCGCGACGATGAGATCGCGCGTCGACTCACGTCTTTTTCCGCTCGTCGCCGTTGCTCTGGCTCGGTTCCGCCGATCGCTCGTCGAGTCCTCTCTTTCTCGCTCCACCGGCGACGTTATCGCGGTCTCCGTCCGAGTAGCGCGCCTCGAAGTGCGTGGGCTGCGGCGGCGAATACATATCGTCGCAAAACTGATCGCGCAATAATGACAGTCTCAGGGGATGATGGTATATATACCCTCCTCGACGATTCAAGGGTGACGCGCGAAACCGCGATTTATCGCTCCGTTTCCCGTTCCTCCTCTTCCTCCGACGGATCGTCGCCGCTCGCGAGCGCGTCGATTCTGACGAATCGATTCAAGAGATCCCGCAACTGCAGCAGCAGTCCGTCTCTCGGGCAAGCGACGCCGAGGATCCCCAGGTCGAATCTACCGGCCGCCGTCACGGTCCTCGCGAAGTCGTTGAATCTGTAGAACTGTTTTCTTCCGACGAAATACAGATTACCGTCCGTGTACCGAAACGCCAACGTTACGCCGGAGGGTATCCCCGGAAATATCTTCTCGATCGCGTAAAATTTTACGATTCTCATCGAGCAATCGTCCATCTCGCCCACGATCTGATCGTTGTATATCACGAAGGTCCGCCCTTTGTTCGTGCTCACCACGGCGTTAATCCTCGCGTCCGCGGGAATTCCGAGCTCGGCGTAGGATCTCGGCCAGTTCGGCGCCAGCGCCAGACGCGGATTATAGGTGACCATGTAGACTTTTCTGTCCGCGAACAGCACGAGATCGCCCGAGGGCGTCTCGTAAGCGGCCGTCAGACGCGTGAAGTTCTCGGGGAGAAAATTCACGTAGTCCGTCATCAGCATCGGCCTCTTGTAGGTTTTTCCGTCGAGATCGACCGACCATAGGCGTCGTTCGTGCGCGACGTACAATCGGCCGTTCGACACCAGCACGACGTCCGGGCGCCGCAGGGCGCACAGATCCGTCTCGACGTCCACCGTCGTGGTCTTCGTCGTCGTCGTCGTCGTCGGTGGTGGCGCGGGTCGTCGTCGTCGGCGGCGGTCGTAGTCGTTCTCGGAAATTTGGCGCTTTTCTTAGCGCCGTATAATGCTGAATAGAAAGAACGTCCTCTAGACCAAGTTTAACGGGGAACGATTTATCGGGGCGCGAACGCGTACATCACCGCGTCCGAGTTGGTCGTGTGCATCAGACCTAGAGCGTGACCGATCTCGTGCGTCAGGGTTTGAAGCAGATGCTGCGTTCCCGCGGGATTGTCGGTCAGGTATATGTGCCACAGTTCCGCTCTGTCGACGTGCACCTCCGAGACGAAGTCGATATCTCCGGTCGGGTAGAACGCGTGAGCCAGTACCCCGCCGCGACCGTCCAGTTCCGCCGAGCACATTCCGTCCGATCGAGAGCCCGCGTACGTGTGAAGACCCTCGCGAAACGATATAAAAATGTCGGGGTTCTGCGAATCGCGCTCGAAGGTCAGCGACGAATTCGCCGTCCACAGATCGAACGCGGCTTGAGCCGTTTTCAGTATCTGCGCAGTGGCCAGGTAGAAGTTCCATCTGAGATGCGTCTTCGACCATTTGCGCGTGAGCGGGGCGTACGTGCGCTCCGACACGTCCTCGACGCCGCATCGCGGTTTGCGCATCAGATTCAGCGTCTCCTCGTTCAATTCGCCGTTGCCGGGTAGTCGGCAGTATTCCTGGAACAGCTCGACAGCCTGACGGAGATCTCGGTCGGTGTTCCCGGACGAAGACCTCTGTAGATCGTTGTCCAGATATCCGTATTTTCGCAGATATCGGGTCGCCGTCTCGCTCTCGTTGGACCCGCGGTTCGCCGCAACGACGACGGCGATCGCGCACAGAGCGACGCGCGCGAGCGACATCGCCGAGAAGAGGGGTGGAAACGAGAAGCGACGCGCGTCACGGCCGGAGCGCGATTGACGGAGGTACGGGTCAACAGGTGTCGAGGAGCGTCGTGACGCGGGGTAGGGCAATATTTTTAGGGCGAGAATCGCTGGACGCGCAAGACAGGGCGTTGTCGCGTCGGACGAGGAAAGTCGTTTTTCGCGTTTCAGGAAGATCGACATCCGGGAGATGAGTCTATCTCGCGGTCAGGAAATCGGCGTCCGGGGAATGAGCGTATTTTTTTCGCGATTGACGTCAGGGGACGACTCCGTTTTTCGCGGTCAGGAAATCGACGTCCGGGGGATGACTCTGTCCGCGACTCGCGTTTTTCCGCTCGAGATAAGCGATTCTTCCAACAAAGAAAAAAGGGAGTAGGGGTATTGCGTTTTTCCCGATTTGAAGGAAAGAAACGTCCGGAGACGAGATCTATTTTCGCGCTTTTACCGCAGATATCGTCATTCGCGCGGTATATAAGAGCTACGCGTTCGCGAGTCCTTGTCAAAGTTTCCAGTGATCGTAGTGTTTTTTAATGGAGCAGCTCAGAGATCTTGTAATGGCGTGCCACGCGTTGAGAGTCAACGCGGAGGGCGCGTCTAGCCAGGCGAGGGCCATAGCCAGGAGCGCTGACGGCCTGTACCATGCAGTTGAAAATATCACCAACAACACGCCGACGTCTCTAAGAGTGAAGTTTTTCCTCGACGAGAAGAAAAAAATATTTCAGAGAATGTGAGTACTCGTGTTCGCGTTCTCTTTCTCGATCTCGCGAAACGAGCGATAATGATCTCATGTTTTTTTTCTTTTCCAGATACAGTGCCATAAAGTTGGTGAAAGATCTGAGGAAGGAACTGCTCGAAGGGGCACTGACCGAGCTGCAGACTCTCGAACGCGAGTCGCGCAAGGTCAGCGCTCTGTTCGGAGACACTGAATCCTCGCGATCCTCTGGGGCTAGGGACGACGACGCGGGACCGTCGCGAAGCGACGACGACGACACCGCTAGTGTTAGTACAGAGAGGCGAGCCAGTACCGAGAGGAGAGTCAGCAACGACCACGATGGTGCCAATAAGCGCGTCAGACGCGACGACACCGCTGTCGCTGTGGAGCCATCGATCGTGACGCTGGATTGAAAAATAACGAGCATAAAAATAATAAGTAATGAGTAATAAGTAATAAGTAATAAGTAATAATTCAGCGTTATTTGTATTGATGTTTACGTATTAAAAAATGATATTACAATCGTCTATTTATCTCTCGACTCCTCTCTTCCCTCTCCGCGAATCAGTCACGCTCGCGATATCGCGCGGCGTTGTCTCTCCGAGATAGAACAATAAGAAGTATAAAAATAATAAATAATAAATAATAATAATAAATAATAATAAGATAATAATAACTAATAATAATAATCATAATAATACATAATAATAACTAATAATAACTAATAATAATAATAATAAATAAATAAATAATAATAAATAATAATAAATAATCATAAATACTAATAAATAATAATAATACTAATAAATAATAATAATAAATAACAAATAATAAATAAACAAATAACAAATATAGTAATCTCGCTTCTCGTCGCACCGCGTACCCTCTCTTTCCTCTCGCGTACGTCGCGCGCGCCTTATCGCCGTTATCGCTCTCTTCGTCGCACCACGTACCCTCTCTCTCGCGTACGTCGCACTCGTCTCATCGTTTCCTCTCGCGGCATTGCGCGTATCGCATAGCGTAAACACAAGCGTACAAATATTCTCGCGACGCGAAGGAATGAATGAGCGTAGCGCGAGTATAGAAAAAACGCGCGTCGCATCGCGCTTTCCTCGTCGCACCGCGAACCTCTCTCTTTCGCGTCTTATCGTATCGCTCTCGCCGTAAAAATGGCCGGTGGACAAATGAGCGAACGGGCGTGTCGCGAAATATATTTTTTATTCGTATATATAATTCACATTTGAGTACAAAATAATATATTCTATTCGTATATAATTCATAGAGCACAAAATAATATATTTTATTCGTATATAATTCATATTTGAGTACAAAATAATATATTCTATTCGTACATAATTCATATTTATGAGTAGAAAATATGCGATGTTACACGTCGTCGAGACGCGCTTGTCGTTCCCTCCACCAGTCGTGCATCTTGCAGACGTTCTCCATGGCGCAGCTCCTCTCGTGTCGTCCGCAGCGGAAGGCTCGAGTCGCGTCGAGAGTCTCCAGACGACCGATGTTGTCGAAATCGGTGTCCATCGACTCGATCGTCGCCTCCACGTCCCCGAGAGTCTCCCTCAGCCATCTCTTCTTTTCCGAGCCTTTCACGTACACGATCGTCGAATCGTCTCGCTTCACCCCGTCGTCCACGACGCGTCGGACGATCGCCTTTCCGCGTTTGTACTCCACGTCCCCGTCCTCCCATCTCAAGCCGTGGTGATTCGTCGTCAGCCAGCACGCTCGCGACTTCTCAGCCCTCGTCAACAGATCCCATTCCAGAGGGGCGCAAAGCACGTGATGACTCAGCTCTTTTCCATTTCTAAGCACGGCCACCTCTTTGACCGTGAATCTGTCGCGGACTACGAATCCCTGCAGATCCACGAAGATCGGCACGCCGGCCATGAATGGGGAAACGCGCGTCTTCTCGTTAACAATCTAATACCGCTCCACAGACGTTCTCCCCGGGCGGCATTCGCGCGCGGCACGCGCCGCAATCCTTAATAAGCGGCGGTGGTCCGTCCACGTGCGATTGCGCCCACGGAGGGTTGTGATGCTCCAGACACGAACGATAGGTCCTCACCTCGGGGTCATACCTCAGGTGATCGGGCAGTCTCTCCCACACTCGCTCGACGTAGTCGGGAAATTCGCGCAGCAGAACGATCTTCGGCACGTATTGAAGATGCTCGGCGGACAGATCGAGAATGTCGCGCCTGTCGACCAACAGGAGAAACATGTCTTGCTCGCGAGATTCGGCGTCGGGGCGTCAGCGACGGAGAGAGGATCGAAACGAGACTTAGCTCGACCGCTCTCCGTTCGACTATTTATTCGCGCCCTCTCTTCCGGCGTGTCTCTTATCACCGATCGATCGTCGTGTAACTTGTCGTTTTATCTCTCGACGACTTTACCGCCTTATCTTTCGAACATTTTTGCTTATCGTTCTTCCTGTGTGCCTTCTACCGATAATTCCGTAGTCTAGGTCGTGTGGTTATCTAATTGACTCATTCAACCACTTCCGTTCTACACGATTTTGCGAACGATGTTGGTCAGCGGGTTGTACTCGACCACGCGATCGTGAATGATAAGACAGTAGGCTGTCGTGTTGGGAGCTACGTTGCGTTTGCAATCGAACTCTACGCGAACGTCCACGGTGCCGCTCTTCGTCGATTCATTCTGACGCGAGCAATCGATCACCGCGAACGGATTCCTCGCGAAGTCGCGCGGCGTTAGAAACGCGCCGTCGCGCTCGCATCCGTAGTACGATCTTCGAAATTTCACGTATATGTCGTACAGCACGGCGACTCTCTTCTTCTCGAAATCTAAATTCATATCGTCGTAGGGATAAAATTCCGAATTCAGATACAACTTTACGTCCGTGAGATTACCGCTGTCGAACTCGGAGGCGCGTTTCACCGGATTGTTGTGCCTCTCGGTCTGCAGCGCGAAAATGACGTATCGCGGTTTCTCCAGCTGCGTCGCCGCTTTCACGGCCCACGAATGTTCGTTGGTGTTCGGCAGCAGGGGATACTCGTACAGATCCCACGAGCGAAACCCCATGCTCAGATATCGCCCGCTCTCCAGTGTTCGCAAAAGGGACAGTTTATTCACGTCGTTGAGCATCACGTGCGGCATTCGCCACTGTATCTTCGACAGAACGATCCTAGGATCCTTGTGACGGTTCGTCACGATGGAATTGGCGTCGCTTCGCGAACGTATGAGAACGAGCTCGTGTCGCGCGTTTATCACCACGCGTTTGTAATCCTCGCAGAAACCCAGAAGCGTGTTGAGGGGCACGCAAAAGTTGAAATCGCCGAACCTGATCTCGGGATCGTCGCTGCTCCATCCCGCGTTCGCAGTCTTTTGCTCCTCTCGGCGGTCAGCGACGCGAGACTCTTGATCGTGCTGGTCACTCCGACGTTTCTGTTTCTGTCGA
>JASTWR010000991.1:0-64606 GCA_030770355.1 Harpagoxenus sublaevis | reverse complement strand
AGGGCCCACAAAAATCGAAATATTGTAGAATAAATAAAAATTATAAATATAAATATAATTTATAAAAATAAATATATATTTATATATCTAAATATATTTAAATTTGTAAATATAGTTTATATAATATATGTATTGTTGCGAACTGTGGTCTGGATTATGCGGCGTCGTTTATCCAGACTTCCGGCACGAGTCGATTGCGTGTGAAGCACGAGCAGTTAGGAAGGAAGAACAAGGATATAGTGAATAACACTGTATGTGGTTTTACAAGTATAATTGTACAAAACGAGTATACAGAACGTACTGTGTGTGACTTCGAGCGAGAGCTTGCTCTCTGTGAGAAAAGACTCGATGAAAAAAAAAGTATGGCAGATAGCGCGCGCGTAATAAAGTGTCGATATGGAAGAAAATAAAAAACGCCATCTACCCGAAAACCCCTCGAACCAATTACCATAGTCCCTACACTCCCACTTAATTAGTTCGAGATATTTAGCTTGTTCTTTAAAACATTAAATGTCCCTTTAACTAAACTCTTTGTCAAAAGATCTGCTAACTGCTCCTTTGACGGTACGTAGTTGAGCCTGATGCGACCATCCTGGACTTCCTCCTTCACAAAGTTCCATTTGTTGTGAATATGCTTGGTCCGGCGATGAAATTCCGTAGAATGAATGAACTGAATCGCTCCTTGGTTGTCCACCAGCAACTCAACGTTGCACTCCTGACTGTTCAGTGATTCGATTAATCGCCGTAGCCATTTCACCTCCTGTACTGCTGCCGCTGCAGCGATGTACTCGCTCTCCAGTGTTGAGAGTGCGTTGCACTCTTGCTTTCTTGATGCCCATGATATTGGCCCTCCGCACATTACCATGATGTAACCGCTCGTTGACTTGCGATCGTCCTGATCGCCCGCCCAGTCAGCGTCTGAATATGCTGTGAGATTGGAGATTTCATTGGTTGATCCGCTGTAGACAAGTCCTTGTCTGACCGTTCCTTTTAGATAACGAACGATTTGCTTCGCTCCTTCCCAGTGTTGCTTCCCTGGATTTACTTTAAATCGGCTCAGCAGATTCACCGCGTAGGCGATATCCGGACGTGTCAAATTTACTACAAACTGCAGTGAGCCTAGCAGTTCGTTATACGGCTTCGTCGCCATCTCCGCTTCCTCCTCCTTTCGTTTAGGACACATGTCGCTGGAGTACTTGATTGTCGAATTCAACGGGACGCTGGCAATCTTCGCATCTGTTAGCCTGAACTTGTCCACCAATTTTTCGATGTAGCTGGCCTGGTGAATCTTCACTGTTCTCTTGTCCCGGTCTCTTTCTATCTCTAGTCCAACGAAATACCGCGGTTCATTTACTTTAACTTCAAACTTGGTTTTTAGTTCTTGCAAGAACCGCTCTAACACTTTTGCCGAGGTGCTCATTACTAGCCCGTCATCTACGTAAAGCGCCAAGTAAAGCCATTCGTCATCTATCGTGCCTATGTAGATGCAATTATCCGCCGGAGATTTCTCGAGCCCGCAGCTTTGGAGAAAATCGTCGAACTTCTCATTCCAACGGTTCGGTGACTGTTTCAAACCGTATAAGCTTTTCACCAGTTTCACGATCCTTTTATCGTTCGGCCATGGACCTTCTGGAAGTTCGATCCAGATATTTTCCTTAAGTTCTCCGTGAAGAAATGCCGTCTTTACGTCGAATTGCTTCACCTCAAGATTCTCGACCGCTGCCTTCGCCAACAGTGCACGTACGCTCTCGTAGCGCACAACCGGAGCAAAGGTCTCCTCGTAATCGATACCTTTTCGCTGAGTAAAGCCCCTGGCTACTAGCCTTGCTTTGTATCGGTCTTCTTCTCCTGGTGTCTGCTTCACCTTGAACACCCATTTGCAATCTATGGGTTTACGATCTGCCGGTCTTCCCTCAATCTTCATGTTGTGTTCTTCTCGTGAGCTTCAATTTCTTCACTAATGGCCTGCTCCCACTTAACGGCGTCCGGTCCTTTAATAGCTTCAGCATAACTCACCGGCTCGACCGCTGATACAAGCGCGTGAGCCTGCTGCACATACCTCTCCGGTTGCTTCAGAGTGCTCCGATCTCGAAGCTTCACAGGATCTTCGCGTGTGACACTTCTAGACGTGGCCTGAGACTGTTTTGCCGTTGTTTTGTCTTGTCTAGAAGTTTCTTCCGCGTCGTCTGTCTGGTTGAGACTTTCCGTGAGCTCGCCTTCGTTGTCATCCACTTCGGTGACAGGTTTTGCCTTTAAAAAACGGAAATTACCTTCCTTGTGACTAAACGTCACCGTTGCCGCGACTCCCACTTTCCGTTTAATGGGATCATAGATTCGGTAGTTATTGCTGCCTTGGTAGCCAACGAAGATTCGTTTCTCAGCTCTCTTATCCCATTTTCGACGCTTGATCTTCGGAATATTCTCATAACAATCCGAACCGAATACTTCCAGCTTCGACAAGTCGGGCTTCTTGTTGAACCAAAGCTCGAAAGGTGTCTGATTTCCGCTTTTGGATGTGCAAGTCATGTTTCTGAGATATGCTGCCGTTTTTACCGCTTCGCCCCAAAGTGTTCTTGGCAATCCTCTTCCATGTAGCATTGATCTAGCTGTCTCTGTCAACGTACGGATCTCGCGTTCGGCTTTGCCATTTTGCTCAGGATTGTATGGCGCCGTCAATTCCAACACAGTCCCGTTCTTGGCCAGAGCATTCTTTAACTTCTCGTTAACGTACTCCCGACCGTTGTCACATTTTACGACCTTGACATTCTTCTTGAACTGTGTTTTGTCGTACGCGCAGTACTCGAGCACCTTGCTCGCAGCCTCTTCTTTGCTTCTCAGAATATGCACCATCCGGTATTCACTTGCGTCATCTTAAGTACTATAAACCATCGTGCTCCGTTGTAGGTTACCTCGTGTGGACCGCTCACATCTGTATGTACAAGATCTCCGACCTCTACTTTCCTGGGTGTAGCCGATGGAAAAGATCTTCTTGTTTGCTTGCCGTACTGACAAGCCTCGCATTCGAATTCTTCCACGTCGCCTAATTCGATGCCGGTTACAGCTTTGTTCTTGATCATCTTCCTCAGCATTTCTGCGCTTGCGTGGCCCATTTTCTCATGTAAAAGTTGTAACGAGATTACTGACGATGTATAAGCTTCAGACCGTTTCGAACGAAACTTCATTCGATAGAGACTTCCGTCCCAGGTGCCTAACGCACTAACTTGGCCCTTATACATTACCTTGATCTCATCCTTGGTCGTGATCACTCGGTGCCCATGTCTTGTTGCGGCATTGAAAGCAAAAAGGTTCCTCTTTAAATTCGGGACCCATCGAACTTCCTCGATAGTAGCCTCTTTCCATCTCCCACTGAGCCATACCTCGACCTTAACCTTGCCGATGCCCTTCGAGACGACCTTGTTGTCATCCGCTAGTTTGATGGATTCGCCGCCCCTGCTCTCCTCGAGCTCGTAGAATAGACTCCGATCGTTGACCATATGAAAACTCGCGCCACTGTCTGCTATCCATCCGTCCGATTCGCCCACACGAGCTTCCGCCTGACACACGAATGTAGCTGCTTCGCCGCTTGCCCCTTTTCGTTCCTTCTTGAGCTGGGGACACTCTGCCTTGAAATGTCCAGCCTTACCGCATAAGAAACAGCCTTTCGATCCTTTCTTCTTTTGACTTTTCGATTTAGAAGCGTTGCTCTTTGCCTGATCCTTTTGCTGCTTCTCCTTGCCGCCCTTGGCAGCAAACGCTGATCCTGTTCCGATTTCCTGTTCTCGTTCGTCGGCTCTCAGAAGTCCGCGCCATAGAGCCTCAAGTGTCTTCTCTTCTTCCTTTTTATTGTCCCACGTGACTTTGTAAAACTTGTACGCATCTGGCACGCCACGTAACACTTGCGCTGCAGCATACTTGTCTGTAATTACCTCACCTGCGGCCTTGAGCTTCGTAATTTTGTTCTTTGCGTCCTTCACGTACTCCTCCATAGACATGTCGCCCATCGTGAGACACTGAACAGCGTCGATCAACGATCCAATAGTTTCGCCGGTCTGGTCGTCACACTTCCTTGCGATCTTTATCCACATCTGAGCCGAGTCGATGCAATCCGTCAGATCGATCGCGATATCCGAGTCCACGGTGTCGCCGATGATCGACATTGCGTAAGCATCCGCCTCCTCCCACTTCTTCGCTGCCTCTGCCGTTCCGTCGCCTGTCGGCTTTCTCTCCTCTCCGAGTGCGATCTTTAGAGCGTTCTTTACTCGAAGATGATTCTGAATCTGGAACTTCCAGAGCCTATAATTACCTGGCCCTGTCAGAGTCGTGATACGGGAAGTCGGCGCGATTGACGCCATCGTTCTCTCTTATCGTGGAAAGGCGCTCGAAAAACGTACGTTAGTTTCTTCCTGCTACTCGCTACTCGATCCGCAGTGGAAGCGTGCTGGGCCCATAACCTGTTGCGAACTGTGGTCTGGATTATGCGGCGTCGTTTATCCAGACTTCCGGCACGAGTCGATTGCGTGTGAAGCACGAGCAGTTAGGAAGGAAGAACAAGGATATAGTGAATAACACTGTATGTGGTTTTACAAGTATAATTGTACAAAACGAGTATACAGAACGTACTGTGTGTGACTTCGAGCGAGAGCTTGCTCTCTGTGAGAAAAGACTCGATGAAAAAAAAAGTATGGCAGATAGCGCGCGCGTAATAAAGTGTCGATATGGAAGAAAATAAAAAACGCCATCTACCCGAAAACCCCTCGAACCAATTACCATAGTCCCTACACTAATTAATCAATCAAATAAAAGAATTTGAAAAGAAAACAAGCAATTTTAATAATATTCACATTATCAGGTTAAAAATGTCAAACCTTTTAACTTACAAGGGGAACACCAGAGATTGTCCTCCCAGATTTTGTCGAGCTTTATATTATATTATAATATCATACTCCCAGTAATTCATGGTAAAACCGTTCGATGCAACTATCAAGCATTGCATTCGTGAGAAAATTGAATTCTTTTTTAAATAAATAAATGAGCATTTATATCCTTATTTTATATGTACTTTCTATTAAACGTTTCCAAACATGTGAAGAAACAGAAGGAACAAAAAGGAATAATAAAAGTTAATAAAACAAGTGCACATTAGTTTTCATATTTGTCACAATATACATACATATTATTTCGACACATAACAATATTTCATTACTCATCGAACTCTTCGGACTCCACGGAATCTTTGAACGAGTTACATGTTCAAAGATTCCGTGGCTGATATTTATCATAAAAACATGTAAAACATAGAATGCATTTGTATATGTTAATAAAGTATGTTTTCCACTTTATTAAAAAACCCATGTGATTGTAAAAATATTGGATTTATAAAATGTTCTCATTGTGCAAAAGTTCTGTGTTTTACATGTTTTTGTGATAAATATCATCCACAAACATGTAACTCGTCCAAAGATTCCGAGGAGTCCGAGAAGTTCGAAGATGAGTAATGAAATATTGTTATGCGTCGAAATAATATGTAGGTATATTGTGACAAATATAAAAACTAATGTGCACATGTTTTATTAATTCTTTAATTATTTTTCCTTTTTATTTTCTTTTGTTTCTTCGGTTTCTTCACAATTTCGGAAACGTTTAACAGAAAGTACATATAAAATACGGATATAATTGCACATTTATTTATTTAAAAAAATTTCAAAAAATTTAATTTTCTCCCGAATGCTTGAGAGTTGTATCGAACGGTTTTACCATGAATTACTGGGAGTACATGACACTATAATATAATATAAAACTCGACAAAATCCAAAAGGACAATCTCTGGTGTTCCCCTTGTTACATAATTTTCTTTACAATGCTTCTTACAGAAATCCAGTAGCTGCGAAAAATATATCTTACCGTACTATGAGAAGTTTTCTGTACAGAGAACAAATGCGTCACAGACCGGAGACACCACAGACTATTGCCGGTCTTGAGGTAGCATTAATGAATTATCAGCCGACCGAACACATTTATAAAGGCACAGTACTATCCGATAATGGCTATAGAGCAGTGCTATTTACAACTGATACCCTACTAAACGCGCTAGCAGCATCTACAAAAATATTCATGGACGGTACATTTTCGGTAAGCAACATTCGAGATTTAAATGAAAGCTATAAGAACAAAGATTGTGAACAAAAAAGTATCAAAATATATACCTATCCTTATATTAATAATAGTTAATCCTAAATATGTATCCTTAATATCCTTATATACATTACTTGAAGAAAATTATCCTTTTGGACAGGTTGTTCCCAGAGTGCCATCCTTCGCGCAATTATATACCATTCATATACAATATATGGACACGGTATGTTGTGCGTGCGTGCGCGTGCGTGCGTGCATGTGTGTTAGATTAATTTAATAGCTTTTGATCTTTTTATAAATGTTGATAAGACGTTTTTATGCTATATATATTTTTTGCCTTTTATCCATTAGGGTATACCGGTCCTCTTTGCATTGTGTGAGAAGCGCACCATGGATGTGTATAATGCGATTTGGCGAAGGGTAAAGGAACTCCATCCGAATGCACTGCAAAGAGTGCAGTCAGTCATGAGTGATTATGAACGTGCGGCAATGACAGTTGCAAGAGAGATTTTTCCAGAAGCACGTATAACTGGTTGTTGGTTTCATTTTAATCAGGTACGTATGCAAACGACAAAAACGAATATTTTTGTAATTTTTATAAAACTTTTTTTATTGTTATGTAACTCATCTGCTTGTTAAGTGTCATTTAATATTATATTCAATATTATATTTTATGCAGGCCGTATTAAGACGTTGGAGAGCATTAGGTCTAATGGTAGCCCCTAGAAAGGTTCTTGGTTTTACCATGGCCTTGCCATTGGCACCGGCCAATGCATTTGAGGAAGGATTGCGAATAATACAAGAAGAAGCTGATCTGATATCGACAGAGTATCCTGCTGTATTGCAGTTTACTGTTTATTTAAGGCGTGTTTGGCTTCCTTTGAAAGAAAAAGTTTCCGTTTTTGGTACGCCTATACGGACAAACAATTTCGTGGAAAGTTTCAATTACGTACTTTTTCAAAGATTTGGTGGAATACATCCTAATATTTGGCATTTTCTTTGTATGTATTGCTTACTATCGCAACACTTGTAAATTTTCTGCACATTGTATAAAAGTGTTTCTGCAATATAATCTTTTTACCTTTTACAGATAATTTAGGCGATTTGCTTCTCGATCAAGAGATAAATATTGCAAGATTGGCGGAGGGACGTACCGTAAAGAGAGCACGCGTCCGATATGATGTAACGCGTGACAAGCGTATTGCGGAGGCACAAGCCTCTTTGAGCTTAGGAAGGTAATTAATATCTGCTTTAAAGACAACTTTACGATAGAGATGTATATATATTACAAGTATGCATAACTTGTAGTATTTGTTTTTGCAATATTTGAGCTTTGTTTTAAAAAATATAAATTACAATTTAATCATTAAAATAACTGCCATTATTTGCAATAATTTTCTTCCAACTTTCGGGAAGCTGGCGAATTTCGACGCGATAAAAGTGTCTCGGTTTGGAGGCAATAAAGTCAATGATGAATTTTTGGATGTCAGACATATCTTGGAAGTATTGTCCAGCCAACGAATGTTGCATCGACCTGAACAGATGGTAATCGGAAGGGACCAAGTCTGGTGAATAAGCCACGTGAGGTAGGACGTCCCAGCCCAAGTTTAAAATGGTCCTCTGAGTCGGAGCAAGCAACGCGTGGCCGAGCGTTGTCATGCACCAGACTTGGCCCCTTTCGATTACCATCTGTTCAGATCGATGTAACATTTGTTGGCTGGACAACACTTCCAAGATACGTCCGACATCCAAAAAGTCATTGATGACTTTATCGCCTTCAAACCAAGAAACTTCTATCGCGACAGAATCCGCCAGTTTCCCCAAAAAAGGAAGAAATAAGTTATTCCAAATAACGACAATTATTTCAATGATTAAATTCTAATTCGTATTTTATAAAACAAAGCCCAAATTGCAAAAAGACTAAAAAAATCATGCATGCTCCTAATATATATGTATATGTATATATATATATACACATATATATTTTTAAAATTGTGCTATATTTTTTTTTAGCACGTGTAATAATATATTACATTACCGTAACTCTTTTATACAATATATATTTTTTGTTACTGCAGGCTTTCGCTGAGAGAATTTCTGCAAACACTTAGCAACGTATCGCAAATGCCCGAGGAAAACTCTGGTTTGTTTTAAAATTTATGCTATATACCTAATATGTGATTCGCAACATATATTTTGTAGAAAAGTGATAAAAAATATATTTTTATTGCAGATTTGCAAGCCAATACTCTAGACAGTCTAGACGACACCCTAGGATATCAAGAAACAATAGATAGCAATCTGTTAGACACGCATACAGGTATTGCATATAATATTTTAAAATTACCATTTTTATCTGTCAATTTTCCTTCTAAAGTGCAGCTTACACTTTTGTTCTATTTCTGACATATTATAAAGGCAATTATATTCCATCGTTGTTTTCGGATTATTTTATGCAATGGCCTAGTTTACACCGACCGTTTGATACGCGTACCAAGTACTATATCCGTATCAAATCCGTATCAAATCTCGGTTTACACCGGTATAACCAAAGATTTGATATGGATATAGTACTTGATACGAGCACCAAACGGTCCGGTGTAAACTAGGCCAATATGTGAATGGTGTACCTACAGGATATTGGTATAGAAAATATTTTAAGAATTTGTTATATTTACATACACTTTTATGAAAGGAAAGAGAACAAACTTTTTTATATATATATTTGTATGTAAAAGAAGGAAATAAACTTCTCTTTATTTCCTGTACTTTTTATTCATATTTTAGCTTTATAAATATTTATAATAAATGGTTAGTTTTATAAGTTTCTGCAAATACTTATATTATTCGTTATTTATAGTGCAGGAACCTGTCGCTGTGTCACGTGCCGTTATTGAAGATCAAGAGGCAGTAGTAGACCCGATAATTACCAACATTGCATCGGATAGGTACGATGGATTATCACGAGGTACGTTTAAAAGATTACTGTGTCGATAATGATTTTATTAGAAAAAATAGTCTTACAGTAAATTCTATAATGTTATTTTTGAAGACACTTAATCTATCTGTCTATACGATTAATTACTGATTTTATAGAATAATACATATATGTATATATTTTTTAAATTCTAATTAAATATGTTCCATATCGCGTATATCATTAATATAGTATGACTTATATACAAGAGCATATAAAATTTGTAATATTGAAAAAATTTGTAATATTGAAAAAATATTTTGCAAAGCCCTGCATGTGCGTATAATCTAATTTAATTTTATATATTTCTTATTGAGTTCTTTCTTTCTTATTAATGTGTATATCATCTAATGTCTCAGTTTTTATTAATCTTTCTATTCAATTTCGGCAGCACCGATTATCGACGAATCGGAGCCGGATTCAGAACCACTATTGATAGACAATATGAGAACGAACGAGGACTTACCTCAACGTAGTCGCGGGAGACTAAGTCTTCGCAGACGCGGTTGCAATCTGCAGAGAGGTAGGATAATTTGTATATTTATATATAGTATAAATACAGCCACAGACAAAATTATTAGGCCCCCTTTTTCTTCTGAATATCTTGGAACTGAATGAGAGTAAACTTTTTATTGTTTTCATCTTTATTGATCTCATGAATAGTTCAAACAATTAAGGTACAGTTTATTATCTTTTTTATGGAAACAGCAATATTATTCAGAAAACTGGTCACCTCGTATTTCAACTTTGATTAATACAGACGCAATTATTTTCATTTTACAAGCAATGGCTAGACTTTTTTTGTCTGTAGGCAGTAAACAGACAAAAAGTCTAGCATTTGTTTGTGAAATGGAAATAATTGCGTTTGTATTAATCAAAGTTGAAATACGAAGAAAACAGTTTTCTGAGTAATATTGCTGTTTCCCTAAAATGATATGTAATAAACTTTATACCTCAACTGTTTGAACAATTCACGAGATCAATAAGGATGAAAACAACACGTAAACAAAAAACTCATTTGTTCCAAGATATCCAAAAGAAACAAAGGATGCCTAATAATTTTGTCTCTATGCCTGCATATGTAACTTATAAATGTATGTATATGTATAGTTATCGTATGATATATATATATATATATATATATATATATCGTAATATCTTATATACAGGGTTTTTATAAAGTCTGTCGCCACCCCTATATTTCGAAATAAACCCCCCTATATTGTAGTATATCATTTGAAAGGGCATAAAAAAAGAAAATTTTTGGCGCAATCTAGAGATCGATACGTTGATCCGTTCAGGAGTTATTTGGATTTAAAGTTCGAAAAAGCCAAGTTTCAGAAATTTTCTTTTTTTATGCCCTTTCAAATGATATACTACAATATAGGAGGGTTCCATTTGAAATTTTTAAGTTAAGATCTTCTAGGGCTCCCCCTTGGTGGGACAACCTTCCTTAAAAGAGTAGCCCCTCAAAATGATCGAACACGTATTTCGCGGTTTTTCATAATTTTGAGCCGTTTCCAAAATATAGGGGTGGCAACAGACTTTATATAGAAACCCTGTATATCTATATTTTAAAACATATAAAAGAAGATCTTTTATTTTCTACTAATCTTTTCTATTTAATTAATATAGCAATGATTATCGCCGAATCAGAGTCGGATTCGGAACCATTACTGGAAAATATTATAAGAACAAACGACTTACCTCCACGTAGTCGCGGGAGACCTCGCAGACGCGGTCGCAATCTGCAGACATGTAAGGTATAATTTGTATCTTATAGACTATAAATATGCAGGGTGCATAGCATAGCTTCTTTCTTTTATATCGAAATCTGTCGCGAGTGAGTTGTCACTTTATTTTAAAAGCTTTGATGAAGAAGTCAGAGGGGGTATAGAAATAGGTGTCAATCATTAGGGGCAAGATCGTGCGCGGGTCTGTGCCAAGGAGAATGATGGAAGAATCCCAGTGCAAACTCTTTAAAGTTGATTAACAGATTTTGGTTCGGAACTTTTTAACCATTTCCCCTACAATCCGGATTTCGCCTATAATGATTGTCACTCTATTTCAATATTTTTTAAACAGTAGCTGTTTCGTCAACGTTCAATTTACTGGCGGCAGAATTGTTTGACACAGCCAAACAAGCTGGTACTATAATGCATTAAATATATCGAGATCGATGACGATTACGTAGAAAAATTAAATGTTTATTAAAGCATTTTTAGTTTGCAATAAGAGATTTTTAACTACTGTTCCTTTCTATGACCGATTAAAACTTATTTTTTAAACGCGCATCGTCGCACACACGCATGCACACACACACACACACACACACACACACACACACACACACACACACACACACACACACACACACAGAGGTATTACTTACGACTATATATGGATTTTATACATTAATGTGTATTCATGTTGTTTTGACAGTTTCATCAGAACGTCTACACACACTTACGGATGACGAACTTGCCTTTACAAATAGAAGTAGAAGGAGTCGTGGCAGACCTCCTAACCGTCGCGGACGTCGCGGTAGATTCGCGAGATTATCACAAATTGATGAAACCGCAGGTAAAATATATGTTATTTCTCACTACTAATACATTTGTGTTATATTTATTCAGTGCAGAATTAATTGCTAATTTTTCGGGGAATGAAAGTCACAAAGATGTGACACTATGCGTAATAAATTGAAAGAAATGTTGAAACAGTTTGCCGTGATGATATTGATACATATATATTAATACATTTATATATTTTAGCAACCTGAATGTTATATGTACGTTATTTCTCTTTCGGGATTTTATCACATTATAGAGAATTTTAATTGAATGGTTTTTTTAAAATATAAACGATAAATCTCTAAAAAATAATTTTAAAAATGTAACGCGAACTGATCATTACGGGTTATTAACTTATCAGCTAATATAAATTGTTTAAGCAATTAACAATATAGTCAGCATGAAGACATATTGATTTTACGAATATTAGGGGAAAGTCCAGTAATATCAGTCAGCGAGCAGTATCGGTCACTTATTGTTAGATGTAGCGTTTTTATAGGTATTATAGAAACGCTACAACATTTAAGTGACCGCGATACTGCTCGTTGACCGATACTACCGGACTTTTTTTTATTTGATTAATAAAACAGCATAATTGATCGACTTTTAGTGGTGGCAATTGTTCTTTTTTTAAACGTAACACGACATCTGGAATAAAAGCATTCTTTTATTGCATATTATATTATATTTTACAGATCTCGAAAATATTTTGCATACACCTGACGACGATATTGGCGCTATTAGCCTAAGCGAGAGCGATAGCGAACGGACCGTTCGACCTTTTTCTCCTGCGACAGATACAATTGCATCAAGCTTGCGCACCAGTGGTACGTACCGCAAATTCTTAAACGCCACTGCTAAAACAATACATATTTATTTTATGTGGTCATTAATGTATTTGCATGATTGCCACATTGACTTATATAGATAGACCGGCCTCTGCCGCAAGAGGCATAGTGCCAACTTACCCGGAGCACACATACCCTTTCTAGGTGCTTCTTGGTAGATCCGTCTCTTTCTTCTGAGCGTCAACAGAAAAAAAGACAGATCTGCCAGAAAGCATCTAGAAAGGCTATGTCTGCACCGTGTAGGTATATTGTTACTATGCCTTTTATGGGAAGGGCCGGTCTATCTATATAAGTCTTCGGATTGCCAGGAACAATTGGAAGATCAGAAATGTATTTGCGCCATGACAACTTAAATATGAATTGTATGCGTAAACATACGTGAGACAAAGAGAGAGAGAGAGAGAGAGAGAGAGAAAGAGACTAATATACTAAAGCACGTTTAGTTTGTCATAACAGATTTTAGCTACTATAGTTTCTTTTTATGACAGATCAAAACTTACTTCCTAAACGCACAGGCGCGCACACACACACATACGCGCACACACACACACACACACACGCGCGCGCGCGCACACACACACATACACATACACAGAAGTAATACGATTATATATGGGTTTTACGCATTAATGTGTATTCATGTTGTTTGGATAGTTTCATCAGAAAGTCTACACACACTTACGGATGACGAACTTTCCTTTACAATTAGAAGTAGAAGGAGTCGTGGCAGGCCTCCTAACCGTCGCGGACGACGCGGTAGATACGCGAGGCTACCACGGATTGAAGAAACCGCAGGTAAAACATGTGTTATTTCTCACTACTAATATTTGTGTTATATTTATTCATTGCAGTATTAAAACTGGTAATTAGTTTGTTGTAAAATGATATTGATACATATATATTAATATACATTTATATATTTTCCCAACTTGAATGTTATACATGTATGTACGTACGTTATTTTTTCGGGATTTTATCAAATTATAGAGAATTTTAATTGAATTAATTTTAAAAATATAAACGATTAATCTAAGAAATAATAAAAATGTAACGCAAACGGTTCATTGCGGCATATTGACTTATCGGCTAATGTATGAATTGTCTAAACTCTAAGCAATTAACAAAATATAGCCTGCATAAAGCGGAGTCTACAATGAGAATTTAAGGCGTAAAATTTAAGCTTTAAGCCTTAAACCGTAAGAAGTTGACAAATCACAGTCGGGTATTCTTCTCATATTCGACTGTGATTTGTCAATTTCTTACGGCTTAAGGCTTAAAGCTTAAATTTTACGCCTTAAATTCTCATTGTAGACTCCGCTTAAGGATATAATTAATTTTATGAATATTAATTGATTAATATGACAGTATTAATCGACTTTTAGTGGTGGCAATTGTTTTGTCTGTTTTTAATGTAACGTGACATCTGTAATAAAACAATGGGCGCGCAAAAAAAACCCGCAGTAGCAATTGAATGTGATTGGTTCTTACTACTTTAAAACCAACAATCGATATAGAATGTTGGTAGGTTGACAACTCAGCAGTTGTTCTGCTAAACGCGCGACCATTCTTTTATTATAGATTATATTCATTAATGCGGATATTATGTTGATAAGTATTGTCATTATTCCAGGGCATACAAGCACTGAACATGAAAATGAACAAGAAGAAACGGAAGTGGTTTATACAAGTGAATCCGACCAGAATGAGACGCATAATGAAGGAATTGGTATATACATTCTATACGTATTTCTATTCGCGCGATTAATATATATTATTATTGATTAAACTTTATCTGTATACCTACTTTACAGATTTCGAAAATATTTTTCGTACACCAGAAGACGATTTTGGCGCTATTGGCTTAAGCGATAGCGAACAAACCGATCTACCTTTTCACCCTGTTGCTGCTCTGACAGATACAAGTGCATCAAGGTCGCGCACCAGTGGTATGTGCTGCACATGCTTAAACGCCACTGCAGAATATATATTTATTCCATGTGGACATTTATGTATTTGCAATGATTGCCAAAAACAATTGGAAGATGAGAAATGTCCACTATGTCAAGAGAAATACACAAATTGTATTCGCGCCATAACGACTTAAATCGGAAATGTATATGTCACCATACGTGATAGAGAGAGAGAGAGAGAGAGAGAGAGAGAGAGAGAGAGAGAGAGAGAGAGAAGAGAGAGAGAGAGAGAGAGAGAGAGAGAGAGAGAGAGAGGAGAGAGAGAGAGAGAGAGAGAGACTATAATATATGAAAAGCCCATAATATATATTATAAAATATATATTTTCTTGATGTATATATATATATATATATATATATATATATATATATATTCTTATAAATACGTACATATATGCATATATATTCCAAAATAAAGTACTAATGTACCGTTTAGGTAAAAATTTTGTTATTTTTTCCCTTCATTTATTTTGCGTTCATCTTTGTATAAAACTACTCACAACTATTATAGCTTGAGGCTCCTGGATACTTGCCGAGGTCATATGCTAGATTGTGTAAGAGATTTTGTCAGAGGCGCGAAGCAACACGTTGAAAGATATATAGTATTTCTTAGATACTTAGATGGTACTTGCAGATAAAAAGATATTTGGCTAAAGAGACTGCACCTTAGATCGCTTTTAGCACACTTATAAACTAATCCGAAAACTGACCTTTTTCCTTAACAAAGTTTGTAAGCTGCACATGACTGGGCTTCGTATCGCATTCATTTTGCGACTATTTACTAATTGTCAAGGGAAAATGTTAGCTTTCCGAACATTTTATAATTGTGTTGAAGCGATCTAAAGTGATTTTTTCTCTTTATCTTTTTATTTGTAAATAGAATGTGTTTAATATTCGATGTTCAACAAAGATAGAATAATGCTTACAGCGTTGAAAGCGTCAAGACGAACCTAGCCATAGTTGGATATTGTATTTAAGACCGTCTTAAGTACAATCTTAAGATGTTTTAAACTAATCACAAAGTCGTATTAGCATCTTGAGACATTACTCAAGACGGTCTTGAAATAAGAACAGTAGACTATGGTCGGTATTCATAATCGGATCTTATATTTAAAACCGTCTTAAGTACAATCTTAAGATGCGATAAATCAATCACAGAGCCGTCTTAAGACATTACCTAAGACGGTTTTGAAATAAGTATCGACTATTAATACCGGCCTATGGCCGGTATCCATAGGCCGGTATTCATAGTCGGATCTTATATTTAAGATGGTCTTAAGTCTGGTCAAAGGCAGACTCCATCCTGCCAATGAAATAACCGTATTAGCATCTTAAGACATTACTTAAGACGATCTTGAAATAAGATCCGACTATGAATACCGGCCATAATCGGATCTTATTTCAAGACCGTTTTAAGTAATGTCTTACGATGTTAATACAGCTGATTGGTTCATGACATATTAAGATTGTACTTAAGACGGCCTTAAATATAAGATCCGACTTTATGAATACTGGCCTATTGGGAAAGAATACATCCACCGCGGGAAGAGGAGCACTAGCGTAGAATAACAAACATGGCCGCCATGCAGTATTGACATTAGCTTTATATGGATAATAATGTGAAAAAAATATTTTGTTAATTTTACGTGAGAAATGTTGACACTTTGTTTGAACACTTTGTGTGAATATATCTATGCATCATCTATCGTGAAGAAACATGATCATGTTTTTTGACGATATAGTGATGCATAAATATGTTCACACAAAGTGTCCAAACAAAGTGTCAACATTTTTCATGTAAATTATGAAAATAATAATTTTTTTACATCATTACCCATATAAAGCTAATGCTAAGACCGATATTTTATGTGCGTTCGACAAATTTTTTAAACATGTTAATTGGCTGCAGGATAGAGAATTTCTAGAACCTCAAAAACTTCTCAATCCTACAGCCAATTAACATACTCAAAAAATTTGTCGTACGACGCATGAAATATCGGTCATAACTGTCGACGCGGTGGCCATATTGATTAGTTCACGCAGCAGCCGCTTGTGTCGCATTGGCGACGCAAAGCTAAAGTCACTAGATTTATAAAGTACCGCAATCCACATTTACCTTCTTTACACCAAGCCGTCCAATCCCGATTGCCTTCGAAGTGTTAACTGACGTTTACACTGGAGTTCGCGCTACTCCGCTGAAGAAAGACGATTGAAGTAGATCGAAATTAACCCGTTTACACCTAAGAAATATCACTTCTCTCCGGAGTAAATCAGGATTGGACGGCTGGATGTAAACAAGGTTACTGTCCCAATGTTTTAGCATTTGGAGCCAAAATGACGTCAAAAAGTGCTCCAAAGTGCACATTTATCATATTAGGAATGTTCAGTGAAAGCTCGGGCCAGATGGCGCGGTAGTGTTATGCCCTGTCATGGCGGCATTACATGTATGTGTTGATGTATGCGTGAGCCTATCTGTGAACACATCTGTAAAATTGTATCATCCGTAAATGATCTGTTCATAGATACCTACTATATCTACCGATGATACAATTTTACAAATGTGTTCACATATAGGCTCACGCGTACACCAACACATACATGTAATGCCGCCATGACAGGACATTAGAGAGCCTCTAATCAAAGTGGCGACACAAGGTAACCGTTGACCACTTTTGATTGGTCCGCCATGTTTCATCGAAATCGTGCGAGAGAGAGAGAGAGAGAGATATGTGTGATTGGTTGTGTAGGTTGGGGTCTCTGTCTAACTAATGGGAACGGATGAAACATGGCGGACCAATCAAAAGTGGTAGCCGTATGTCGTCATTCTCATTAGAGGCTCTCTACAGAGCATAACACTACCGCGCCATCTGCCCCGAGCTTTCACTGAACATTTTTAATTACATAGTGTAACTTAGCTACACGTTAAGTGCAGTTTTCAAACCTGATTCATGTGTGCAAAAACCGTGAAAACCCTTATATGTATACCACTGATCTCTATATAACACTGGATGGATGAAATATGTGTTAATTGATTCTAAATTGATTATACGTGTGTTCTTAAACGCGCGACAGCAGAATTCGTTTTATAAGCGTCGGAGTCACATCGTGTTTACTCGGTTTCATTGTAGCGAGATCGAAAGGCGTATACAAAAACATATAACCTTTCGCACATGCGCACACAAGCGGTTAGCACCAAAATGGCGGACGACGAGTATACTCACTTTTGTAGAGCCTTATCTAGACTTCTATCCCCACCAAGCGATCAGAAGAAAGAGAAAGAACTACAATTGAGGCTATGTCTGCGCCGTCATGTTCCCACGCTGCCTCTTACGGTAGGAGCCGGTCTATATTTATATAAGTCTATGGTTCAAACTCCCAATAACAGACATTATTAAGGCCGGTATTCATAGTCGGATCATATTTCAAGACAGTCTTAAGTAATGTCTTAAGACGCGAATACGGCTCTGTGATTAGTTAATAACATCTTAGGATTGTACTTAAGACGCAGGTCTTAAATATAAGAAACCGACTGTGAATACCGGCCCAAAACGTCTTAAAGACGTCATATCATAAGACGTCTTAAAAATGTCTTAATGACGTCTTGAAGACGTCATTTGTCCCGATTTGAGACATGCATGCTGTCTGGGATACCACATTTTTTAAAAATCAACAAGATATAATAAAAAAAGGAGTCAGCATAAAGTCTGTTTTAAGTCATCTAAAATCAAGATTTCAATCGTGATGAAAAATCAGTAAATTTGGTCAATGTGACATCAAAGTGATATTATTTTGACTTTTCTGTTCCCCTTAAGCCTTGGGATAAACATGTGTGCAAAGTGTATGTGCGCAATACGTTATGTGTGCAATGTGTTAATATAATTTTCTTATTTCATGTGTGCAATACGGCCATGTGTGCAATGTGTATGTGCGCAATAAAAACATGTGTGCAATGCGTATATACTCAATAATGTTACGTGTGCAAAGTGCATGTGCGCAATAATTACGTTATGTGTGAAAAGTGTTAATATAATTTTCTTATTTTATGTGCGCAAGAATACTATGTGTGCAATGTACATGTGCGCAATAATGTCATGTGTGCAAAGTGTATGTGCGCAATAATGTTATGTGTGCAAAGTGTATGTGTGCAATACGTCATGTGTGTAATGTGCTAATATAATTTTCTTATTTTATGTGCGAAATAATATTATGTGTGCAATGTGTATGTGCGCAATAATGTTATGTGTGCAAAGTTTATGTGTGCAATACGTCATGTGTGCAATGTGCTAATATGATTTTCTTATTTTATGTGCGCAATAATATTATGTGTGCAAAGTGTATGTGCGCAATAATGTCATGTGTGCAAAGTGTATGTGCGCAATAGTGTCATGTTTGCAAAGTGTATGTGTGCAATACGTTATGTGTGCAATGTGCAAATATGATTTTCTTATTTTATATGCGCAATAATATTATGTGTGCAATGTGTATGTGCGCAATAATGTCATGTGTGCAAAGTGCATGTGCGCAATAATGTCATGTGTGCAAAGTGTATGTGCGCAATAATGTCATGTGTGCAAAGTGTATGAGCGCAATAATGTTATGTGTGCAAAGTGTATGTGTGCAATACGTTATGTGTGCAATGTGCTAATATGATTTTCTTATTTTATATGCGCAATAATATTATGTGTGCAATGTGTATGTGCGCAATAATGTCATGTGTGCAAAGTGCATGTGCGCAATAATGTCATGTGTGCAAAGTGTATGTGCGCAATAATGTCATGTGTGCAAAGTGTATGTGCGCAATAATGTTATGTGTGCAAAGTGTATGTGTGCAATACGTTATGTGTGCAATGTGCTAATATGATTTTCTTATTTTATGTGCGCAATAATATTATGTGTGCAATGTGTATGTGCGCAATAATGTCATGTGTGCAAACTGCATGTGCGCAATAATGTCATGTGTGCAAAGTGTTAATATGACTTTTTATTTTATATGTGCAATATAACGTGTATGTGCGCAATAAAGTCATGTGTGCAATGTGTATGTGCGCAATAATGTCATGTGTGCAATCTGCTTGTGTGCAATAAAGTCATGTGTGCAATGTGTTTGGCCATGTGCGCAATCGTACGTTCGTATTTTTAACTATTAAATGAGCGCAATAATGCTTGTAGGCAATCGGGAATGTCGGCAATCGGGAATGTCGGCAAACAAAGCTGTAGGCAAAATGTTGTGGGCAAACGAAGCTGTTGGCAATCGGGATTGTAGGCAAACGAAGCCCTCTCGAAATTGTTTCATTAATATATATTATTATGTTTAGCAGCGCCAAGTTTTTTTCACTAAAATTTTTCACATTTTATATTAATTTTTTCAATTTAATGGGAATACATTTTTTAAAAGAACAATAGTAATTTTTGGATATAATATAGATATATTTAATTGGCGCATAATTTAAAGATATCATTTCTTTTTTTTGTAATAAATATATTACTTGGAATAAATATATTTTTTTAAGGTAAATATATTACTTTGGTTTTTTTAAGGTAAAGATATTACTTGGATTTTTTCGATGTACAAAGATAACTACTTCGATTTTTTCAAGATACACCACGCGTGCTCGGCGTCTTTTTTTTACCTTTTTGTAAAAGGTAATTTTGTACGGATATCACCCCTTTTTGTTATAGATACATCAAACGCCATAATGTCTATCGACATCGACATTTATGTCTAATAAAATCAAATGTAAATATTTTTTGTATTATAACTTACAAGAATTATATCTGAGAGTTTGACATCCTTAAATGTGCAGTGTAGTTTGTATAAATTTATAAATCATTAAAAAAATTAAGACACAAAATATGAATATATAAAGCAAAGTCAAATTTGTCGAGAGCACATTATGCAGTGTTTGCTATAAATAAATTTTGTCGAAAGAAAAACAGATTTGATACAGAATTTCGCATGTACGATGCTATTGGCAGAATGTCATAGTAGATAATATATGTATAGTAAAATTTGTTAACAAAATAAGGCAATTAATACTTTATAATACAAACTACACTGCACTTTTAATTAAGGATGTCACTGTCAAATATAATTTTTGTGTTATAATACAAAAAATATTTAGATTTAATTTTATCAGATATATTTGATAGTCATTATTAGAGAAAAAGAGAGAGAGAGAGAGAGAGAGAGAGAACGCGAGCGGGGAACGCGAGCGTGACCGCGAGAAAGAGCAATACGTACGATAGATAAAACCTCGCGACCCTCGCACGGGGTGTATCCCAGGAACCAGCCATCCGCAAGGCGCGAACTCTGTCACTCCAGCACTGCACTTCGTTCGGAGTGTTCGGACGCGACGACGCGGACGGAATATTTCTCGACGACGCGGACGTCTAAAGCGGCCCATAACATGTACGAGTTTGATTCGCGAGCCGGACTCAAACGTTTTTCACCACACACACACTTCCGAATAGTCCCGAAATTTGGCTCGTCGGACGCTGAGCCCGTCTCGTAAGCATCTCACCCACGATATTGTTTACGAAAGCCTCTTTGCTTATGACCACGATCGCAGCGTTACGATAGATGTAGACGCACCTTAATAATTCATACGATAACTGTCACGACGAACGTTACGATCGTCGTAATAAGCTTACGATCCATCGTGCTGCGATCGTGATCGTAAGCAAAGAAGCTGTCGTAAACAATATATGTATCTCAATTTTCCGACGTTACAGATAAGCATCATAACCTCGACACGGACGGAATATTTCTCGACGACGCGGACGTCTAAAGCGGCCCATTATTTTTGTACGAGTTTAACTCGCGAGTCCGGCTCGGCGAGCCGGACTTGAACGTTTTTCACTACACACACACTCCCGAATCGCGCAAAGCCCGAGTCGATCCAGCCGCGTAGGTTATCTCGCTCCGCGCTGTCACGTCACAGTCGTCACACACCGCCGGGTCGTGGTGGTCGCGGGTCGCGGTGGTCGCGGGGCGCCGGCAATGCGACTGCACTCAGTACACCAAGTGCACCGCTGGCGACACTTTGTTGCTCTACCGCCGGGCCGCAGGGCGCCAGCAGCGCGACTGCACGCAGTACACCAAGTGCACCGCTAGCGACACTTTGTTGCTCTAAAATAGCGCCGCAAACGTCAAGGAGGTGAAAGTTACACGACGGTGGTGCCGCCGCGCGCCGTGGCGAGACTAGCAAACGGAGAAGTACGTTTCTTAATGTAAAATTTTCAGGTCTGGACTTTTGCATCGCAATTTATTTTTTCGTAGGCCACGTAGGGGGAAAATAAAATTACTTTTATCATATAAATTTGGTCCAAGCTTTCCATTGAACCTAGTTAGAACTTGATCCGTTCACTAGTTATCGAGATCACAAAATCTCGAGTACTCTCAACATATATATAACTCGTCGCGTCGCGTATATAGAGCCACGGCTGTCTCGCTCCGCGCGTACTTGGCGCGAGACACTACCGTGAGTAGGTAGTCTATGAGAGTTCTATTTTTTCTGTGGGCGAGGGGTAAGCGGGGCAGGGGGGTTCCACGTAGTACCTAGAGGGACTCATAGATGGCGTTTGCGACCAAGATCACGGTCGATAATATCGATCGAGGTCACGCGATCTCTTTTACCATCTAAACTAGTCACGTGGTTTTTTTTACCATCCGAATTAGTCCGATGGTACATGCGATTGCTAACTGTACGTAGATAACATACCGAATAAGATTTAATAAGTTGTTTATCTATTATACATATCGACCGCGATGTTAGTCGCATGCGTGCCCTATGAGGTGTTCTCTATGCCCGGCGGTGGTGGGGGGTGTGGGGGCCCGTGGAGCAAGATCCCGGAGGGGGATCGTGCAATTGCGTTGATAGGTCCGCGTTGGAGAGGTAGGGAGAGGGGGAGGGGGAATTTAGGCACGTTTGTCGGGACACAGTGTAATATTTAAAATAACCTAAGGGTGATCGACTATAATTTATGACATCGACAATAAATTATCGTGACGTCGGTTTGTCTTTTTTTTTCTTCTTTTCTTCTTTCTGTGGAGATCCCTTTGTCGAGGGCTTCGTGTTCGAACATGTTTCACGACGCCATTTTGGAGTTGTTAGGTCACGTACTACGTTTCTTTCTCTCGCTCGACTCATTTCCCTTTGCGTTCTCGAACTTTCTTTCCTCCTCTTCGGTATTTTAATATTTTAATATTTTAAATAATTTAATTATTTTATTAGTTCCTTAAATTTATAGTTTAAGAAAGAGACATTATCGCAACGTATAATTTAAACAAGGAATAGAGGAGAAGAAGGTGGAAGGAGAAAATAATATAAAATTGTTTACCGTGTTATTGTACAATTATTTATTTATTAACCTATTACATTATATCCCCATTTAAACAAGGGATTATATCACTCACATACATCAATAGGTCTCTCCCACAAGGCATTATACAAAATTTTATCTATAGCATACGCTATTAGTTCACATTCTAAAATTGAATTTTTATCACAAACGCTGCGCAAGATTTTAGCGGCGTCATATTTTTCGGAAATATGATATTTTATTAAGATCTTTGCACATTCTCTACATTTATCATCTACGTCTCTCGCTTGCGGTGCTAGCTCGACGTATACAATATCGAGACACTGTTCGAGCTCAAATAGAAACAGTACGGTTGACGGCTTCATGTACAAGCATGTGTCGCGTAACGTAAGTTTCACATTATTTTCACCGCGCATTTTAACGAGTTCCATTTTTATTTCTTGTATAGACAGCGATGAAAATGTGGTTGACTCTATAAGTTTTTCGATGTCCGTGCGTCTTTCCATGATCGTTGTCCATGTTCCATAGGGCATCGCGATTCGGTTTCCTCGGTTGTCGCCAAGGATCAATTCCACAAAAGAACTGTGTGGAGGTCTCACGCTGATCCCAATTTCCAAATACTTATAAGCAGTTGGTGTCAATGCGAATCGTCTGCTCAAGATACGTGGCGTATAACAAGGTTTCGATTTATCGAGAAAACTGTAGAAAAAGAATAAAATAGATAAATGATTTATGGAAAAATAGGTTTTGGAAAAATATATGCAAAGTAATACTTACGTATTACTCTGGTTCGATGGAGTTTCACAAGGAATCGGCACGTAATAATTCATACTTGTGCTGCTTCCCACAGAGGAGTACATCGCTGTTGGTTACAAGATTCAAACTGCTTCCACACGGGTGACTGATGCAAGACTGAACATGTAAGGATCGCGTATGATTCTTCGATGTAACAAAATTATATAAGGGGAGGAAAGGGATTATTCCCCTTCCTTCAGCATTTCAAGCACCAATGTCAGCGCTGCTTACGTAAAGGTTATTAAAAAATTATATATATATATATATAAGAAATGGAAAAAAGTTAACGTTAAAAGAAACGCAAAGAAAGCCAACGCATTTTTCAAATATTTGTTAACCACTAACAACTAATGGGGAAAGAAAAAAAGAAATAAAACATTGTAAAGTTTATATAATTTATTTACTTATTTATTTTTAAAAAAATTTCAACTCTTTCTGGCGTGACCACCAGTTAAATAATTTTAATACATTTTGTAATGCGCAATTCTTAACATGGTTTCCACATCGCATAGTATTAGTATCATCTAGATTATTTAAAGATTCGATATCTTCATAATCCGCATTCAGAGTCTCGACGATTAGGTTTTTTCTCGCATAATTTTCAAGCAGATCCACCAACCATTCTAGTATCTGGCATCCCTTGACATACACCAGAGTCGGTGGCGTCTCGTCGTCATCGTCATCCTCTTCTGGACCAAGCACGGCCGATGTAATTATGCGTTCAGCCATGCTGTACGGTACGTTTCCGTCTTCCCATTGTAATCCATGGTGATTTCTAATCAACCAGGAAGCACACGACTTGTCGGATTTTGTGAGGAGACTCCACGGCATGGGGTGTGTAAAAATGTAATGCGCCAGAACGACCCCCTTTCGCAACACCGCCACCTCCTTCACGACAAATTTCATCCCGACGGTGAATCCTTGCAGATCGACAAACGTTGGCACGATCATGATGCAACGAAGGAGCGATCTGTACTGTACCTAATCGCGATTCATCTTCTTCTCTTATATCGGAATATTTGCAGATAATGCAATTTACGTGATCTTGCGCACTACGTTCGACAACGGGCTGTATTCGATTATGCGATCATGCAAAATGAGACAATAGGCGGTAGTATTCGCGGGTACATTCTCTTTGCAGTCAAATTCTATTCGCACATCCACGGTGGCGCTTTTGACAGACTCGTTCTGTCGCGAGCAATCAATGACCACAAAAGGTCCATGCGTCAGGAATGTGACCACGGTGCACAACGTTTCGTAACAATCGATTCCGTAATAAGCTTTACGGAAACGTGCATACATATAAAAAAGGATGGCGTATCGTTTTTTGTCAATGTCTAGATTCATATCGTCGTATGGATAAAATTCAGAGTTTAGATAAAGTTTCACGTTGGTCAAGTTACAGTGGTCAAATCGACTAGCATCTCGAGACATAACATTCTTTCGGCCAGTTTGGAGAGCAAAGATGACATATTGCGGTTTTTCTAGCTGAGTCGCAGTTTTGACGGCCCATGAATGCTTCGTTGTGCTCTGCAGCAGGGGATACTCGTACAGATCCCAAGAACGGAAACTTATACTCAGGTAACGCCCGTTTTCCAAGGCGCGCAGCATCGATAGCTTGTTGACCTCGTTTAACGTAACATGAGGCATTCGCCACTGTACTTTAAACAATTCGACTTCCGGCTCCGTCGTCGGATTTCCCACAATGGTATTATTGTCGCTACGCGCTCGTATCAAAATTAATTCGTGACGAGCGTTAACAACCACGCGTTTGTAATCTTCGCAAAAGCCCAGCAACATCTTGAGCGGTACGCAAAAGTTGAAATATCCTTCCGGTATGTTTGATGCAATGTCCCATCCAGCGTTCCGCATGATCGAAGCATTGTCGTACGTTAGCGATACATAGTTCTTGATAGTACTGGTTATTCCAACGTTTCTGCTGCGATCAATCTCCACGCCGTTGAGTTCATATTGAATTTCATCAAACATGAACGCCACACAATTATTTACAAACGTTGCTTGCGACTCGTCGTTGCTTTTCTTTATCCTCAATATTCCTTCAACGTAGAGAAAACTTTCACACGGCAACGTATACAGATCCTGCTGTTGTATGGGTATTCGTATCTCGTCGCTATGCTCAAACGTTGTGTTGGCGTACGGGTTGTACGTGTGAGTCTCGATCTTGACGATGCGATCGTCAAAGACCGGCTCGCCTCCGACCTTAAGGATATCGATCATGTTTTCTCAGATATTTCGCACCGCGAATCCCAAAGATTGCAAAAATTCAACGTTCGATGCTCTTAACTTCTTCGTGTTTTTAGCGCAGCCTGACAACGATAATGATGGCGATGGTGATGATTGAATGATATCGTTGGTCACTACCGTAGTGTAGATAGTCTTATCTCTTGCGTGCTCCGAGTCGTTCAATACGAGCATCTCATATGTCGCGCACACTCACACGCGCGTTATCGCTGCTGCCGTCGTACGTGTAATCTCACGGTGATCTCCTCTCCTCGAAAATCAAGCAATTGTCCGTCTTGATCCACGACGCGTATCGTTAGCTCCGTAATGCTCCGCGCGATGATCGGCAGATAAATGATCTGCGCCGGCGTTTCCGATATCTTATATCCTGGTGGCACGTTCGGAGAAAATTCATGTATCGTATGAACACGTTTACCGTTGCTGTACGCACCCGCGGTCACGTTACACTCTATGCGGATTATGTTTATGTTAATGATATTAATCGGTTGATCGGATTGGTGCCATTTTCCCGGTGGCAATATACGCTCTGGCGAGAATCCCAGTGTTACGAGCGGACAAATTATATTTGAATTATATTTGAAATAAGGAATGAAAACATCAGTAATACCAGTTATCGATTATTGATCTGATTTCTGGTGATACCAGGCGACGTAGTTGCCGGGTCGCGGGACTCACAGGCATAGAATTACACCCTGAGACAATACCTTCCTCCTCCACAAAGATATGTACGAAGTGGAGAGAAGCTCGCGCGGGGGGTTCTCACCACTTGGGTATAAATAAGGCGTTAAAAAGTGTCGCTGCGCTCTTTAGCTCTAGCTCTTTAGTTTTGCTGCTTCGGGCTTCGATCTTACTCTTGCCCATAATTCAGTGAATCTTTACTTTGAGCGGCTTACTCATTACAAGTCAATTCGTTGCGACATCTCGTAAAAATACTTGTAGAACGAGATTGTCTCACAATAAAGGGCATTATTTTTAAAGGGTAAATCCTGAATTTATTCTGCTAAAATTTACCAACCCTAAGAAACACCTATCCAGACCTGTCGCTGCCAAGGCGTGTGGCAACAGGGTGCTCCATCTTTAATTGTCGCTGCCAAGGCGAGTGGCAACAGTTATTTAAACTCCATCTTTAACTGTCGCTGCCAAGGAGAGTGGCAACAGTTATTCTAATTCCTATCCCTAAGAAAGGAGGGAGAAGAATTCAAATTAAAAAGATTAAACATCAAATCAAGTCAGCGATCCAATCCAACCAGGATCCTTTCCCGATTTTCCTAAAATTAAAAGAACTCGAAACCGGAATTCGAGGTAGTACAATTCAACAAGTTCCAAGCTACAAGGTCATCCCTATTGATTTCAAAGTTGAATACCCTAATTTTGATTCGATAAATAAATCTGATCCTCGTTATAAGGTTTACAAAATACGATTTCTTTTTGGCACAGATTAATTACACAGCCTAGTCCAAATCCCGGGTAAAGTACTTGAATGTATTGACCCAAAAACGGACTCATAAAATTCTCTCTAATCAGTTCGTGACATAAATTTTTGGTGACAGCGGTGGGATACTAAAGGTTGTGTAAAAAAAAAAAAAGTGACAGAAAGAGAATCAAGATGATGCGTACGCCGCCTCCCGAAACAACGGAAGGAACAACGAGGACCGATTCAAGAGAAATGGACGTCGATGAGTTACGAAGGGCGTTGGCTCAGCAACAACAAATAATTCAACAACTACAGCAGTCGCCGAATCAACGACCGCTAAATTCAGGAATGGCAATAATAAATGAAGGAACATTAGGTAATTATTTGCATTTTTCAATTAGAGACGCATTAGAAGCAGTGCCGAATTTTGATGGAGGAAACATACCTTTTGTATATTTTGTCGAGGGTTGCAAGGAAGCACTCAGCATGATCACACCAACGCAAGAAATAAACCTGGTTCGAGCCGTTCGAAACAAATTAAAGGGGGATGCACACAGATCAATTCTCGGGAAGACTTTTAACAAAATGCAAGAATTACTAGAATTTTTAAGAACAAAATATGGACCTAGGGAAACGGTTTATGAAGCCCAGGGACGGTTAGCTTATTTATATCAGAAAAAAGATGAAAAGGTAGTCGCATATGCAAATCGCATTCGGGAATTAGGGAAACGAATACTTGATGCACAAAGAAGAGAATCGGGACAGATAAGTCCAGAGTTTCGAAATTCAATTGAAAGCCATTTAAAAACAAGTTTTATACGCGGTCTTAATAGAGAAATTATAATATCGAAGGAAGGAACATTCGAAGAAGTTGAGAGTCGCGCGATTGATGCTGAAAAAGAATTAGAGACTGTTAAAATGATAAGAAGCGTTGTGCTTGCGGAGAATGCAACTGGTGAGAAACGAGCTTCGACACGGCGCGTAGAAGCCGAAATCGTAACTTGTCAGTACTGTCATAAGAAAGGTCACACAGCAGATCGATGCTGGCAAATTAATAAATTTCAGGGAAATAGTAAGAACGGGAATCAAAATACATCCGGGTTTTCACAGAACAATACTAATAACAATTCTAATAATAAAAACAACTTTAAACAATCAACAACTTCGGGCACACAACAAAATCCGACATTAAATCAAAACGCAACAATCATATGCAGATATTGTAAGAAATCCGGGCACATGCTAGAAGAATGTCGCAAGCGTATATATAACAATAGTCTCCGTGAAAATTCTCAAAATCAGGGAAACGGACAAATTCCCGCGAGGACAGGGGCGACCCCGGGAAATACCAAAATTCGCCCTACGCGAGGTATAACGGGGGAATCAGAATCAGATACCGAACAGTAAACATAGCTCACATTGATGATGTTCCATCGGTAAAGTTAAATAGCTCAAATTTTGTGGGAAATCTTAAATTTTTAGTAGACAGTGGATCAGGGCCAAATATTATTAAAAGAAATTTTGTTACATCCAATACCATAGTGGACAGAAATGAAATTCTAAGACTTAGTGGAATTACGGCGCATCACGTGACCACCTTAGGGCAGGCAGTGATAGATATCTTAGGATGTCCAGTCACTTTTCACTTGGTTGAAGATAATTTTCCGATACCACAAAATGGGATTTTAGGGTCAGATTTCTTTAAACAATTTCAAGTAAAAGTTAATTACCAACAAAATCAATTAGAATGGAATGATATTCAAATTCCTTTTGAAGAAAAAGAAGAAACTTTCACAATTCCTGCAAGATCTATTTCACAAATGTGCATTAGAGTCGCAAATCCAGAATTAAAAGAAGGTTATGTTCCGCGATTAAACGTGACAAAAGGCATTTACTTAGGAGATGCTTTAGTTACAGTAACAGGCGAGAAAGCATATCTACAAGTAATAAATACAAATGATGAAGAAGAAAGGGTATATGTACCCACGATTAAATTATATGAGTTTGAAACAAATGAAAAGCAAATTCCTAATTCAAATACGAACCTAATCTCGGACTGCTTAGGTAGTTCCATTTATAATTCTAACTCAAACTCAAACTCGGACTGCTTAGGTAGTTCCATTTATAATTCTAACTCAAACTCAAACTCGGACTGCTTAGGTAGTTCCATCCATGATCCAAGTTCAAGTTCAAACACAAACTCAAGTTCAAACTCAAATTCAGACTCTGATTCTAATTCAAGTTCAAACTCTGATACAATACTAATTCCCAACTCCAAGAACTCTAACTCAGGTTTGAGATCATGTTTTCATGTTAATAAGGATGAAAGAAAAGATAAAATAATAAAGGCATTAAGGCTAGAACATTTAAATACTGAAGAACGATTACATGTTGAAGAATTAATTGAAAAAAGTTCAGATTGTTTTCACTTGCCTGGAGAAAACCTCGATCATACGAATGTTTTAAAGCACCGAATTCCAACAGTAAATGAAATACCTATACACACGCGACAATACAGATTTCCAGTAATTCATAAAGATGAAATAAACAAGCAAGTAAATGAATTATTAGATCAGAATATAATTAAGGCATCAAAATCCCCATATAATACGCCTGTGTGGATAGTCCCTAAAAAGCCAGACTCAAAGGGGAATAAGCGGTGGAGAATGGTGTTAGATTTCCGTGACCTAAATGATAAGACAGTAGGTGACGCGTATCCACTTCCAAACATAACGGAGATATTAGATCAGCTGGGCGGTGCGAAATATTTCTCGGTCTTTGACCTTGCTTCAGGTTTTCATCAGATCAAAATGCACCCAAATGATAGTCATAAAACAGCGTTTTCAACGCCACATGGACATTATGAATTTGATCGAATGCCTTTTGGATTAAAGAATGCACCGGCAACTTTTCAAAGATTAATGGATTTAGTCCTTACAGGAATGCAAGGTAACGAAATTTTTGTATATTTAGATGACATCGTATTATATTCAAGCTCACTTACAGAACATGCAATTAAATTTGAAAAATTAATTAAGCGATTACGTAAGGCAAATCTTAAGCTGCAACCAGATAAATGTGAATTTTTAAGAAAGGAAGTTACATATTTAGGGCATATAATAGGGGAAAATGGAGTCCGACCAGACCCTAAAAAGGTAGAAGCAGTACAAAATTTTCCAATTCCTAAAAATGCAAAAAACATAAAACAATTTCTTGGATTAGCCGGATATTATCGCAGATTCATTAAAGGATTTTCAAAAATAGCTAAACCATTAACTAATTTATTAAAAAAGGACATTGATTTTGTATGGGGAAATAAAGAGCAAGATAGTTTTGATATATTAAGAAATGCACTCTGTCAAGAACCAATATTGCAATATCCCGATTTTACTAAAACTTTTCTTTTAACAACTGATGCATCTGGAACTGCAATTGGCGCAATTTTAAGTCAAGGACAGATAGGGAAAGATCAACCAATAAGCTATGCTTCAAGGGTATTAAACGATGCCGAGAAAAATTACTCAACAATAGAAAAGGAATTATTAGCAATAGTATACGCTGTGCAACATTTTAGACCTTATCTTTATGGTAAAAAATTTAAATTAGTGACTGATCATAAACCACTAACCTGGCTTCATAAATTAAAAGATCCTACTTCGCGTTTAGCCAGATGGAGAATTAAATTAGCCGAATATGATTATGAGATAATTTATAAACCAGGAAAAATAAATGCTAATGCTGATGCTTTATCGAGAAACCCTGTGACAAATTTATATCCAATTAATCCTTCATATGACGAAATTGAAGAATGCCCAGAAGATGATGAAGCAAGACAAAGAAATGCTAATCCTATGCCTTTACCAGTTTCACCGAGAAGGGGAATGATGATAGAAGAACCAGAGCCAGTAGTTACAGGAATGCAAACGCGAAATGCAGAAAAATCAGAAGGAGAAAGTATACCATTTACTAAAAAAGAATTAGAAGAACCGCCGTTTATTGAACATACAATTCATGCAGAAATACACAATAACCCAATAAATCAAACAAATAATAATGAATCTTTATTTTCAGAAATGTCAAGTACTGAAAACAATACTCAAGATATAACAATTGAAACAGAAACATTACCATTAGAAAACATTAACAATCACGATGACATACAAGATATAGCAATCGAAACAGAAACATTACCAATTGAAAACATTAACAATCACGATGACATAAACCCTTCAACTAATCACGATAACATAAACCCTTCAACTAATCACGATGACATAAACCCTTCAACTTCACAAATAATTATACCATCAAATCTTTTAGAAATTATAAATAATTTAACAAGAGGCGATGTAGAAGATGGAATTTATCAAAATGAGACTACGTACGAAGAGAATCGCGAAGATCCGTCACAAATGACAGAGAAAGAAAATAACGAGAACAATACAGAAGCAGGTAACCAGACCCTTGACGACGATGACTCTGACGAGGAAGAAGAGGAAGAACGTAGCGAGGAAGAAAGAGACAGTGATAGTGAGGAAGACATAGACACAACTTACAATGAACTTGATATGACAGACAAGACTGAAAAACAAATAGTGACACGCGGACAAAGGCATAGTGTTATTAACAGCCGTGATCAGATATTTATGCGCAAAGAAAATTATTTGTATTTCTTAACTGCGGACGGAAAACCTTGTGACGAGGGATCAAAACAACTTCAAAATCGAAATTTAATACCCAAGTTAAAGCAAAATAAATTAGGAAACATTGAAGTTATTAAAAGAGGAAATAAGATTCATTTGATTTTGATTTGTAAGGAAAATATTAAAGAAAAAATGACCAAAGATATATTGCTAGAGTTTTCAATTAAATTACGAGAAATAATTAAAGAAAATTCAATTAAAACTCTGAATATAGCAAAAACAAAAGAAATAGATAATATTCAATGGGAAGAAATTCTAAACCAAATTCGGAAATCTATGCTTGGAACTTCAATGAAATTAATAATATGTCATGGAGTAGTAAAAATTCCAGAAATTCAAAAGCGAAAAGATATTATAGAAGAAGCTCATTCATCGAGAATCGGAGGTCATAAAGGAATAACTAAAACTTATAATCGAATAAGACAAAATTTTTATTGGGATAACATTAAAGCCGATATTCAAAATTTTATTAGTCAATGTTTGCAATGTCAGATTAAAAAGCTAGTTAGAGTTAAAACCAAACAGCCCATGTTAATAACTGACACACCATTTTCTTCGCTCGAAAAAATATCGATGGATATAGTTGGACCGCTACCCGAAACCACCAAAGGAAATTCCTATATCTTAACAATCCAAGATCATCTTACAAAATTTTCCCTTGCCATCCCTTTAAAATCAATAACTGCTATTCAAGTTGCTGATGCGTTATTAAAATATTTTATTTGCATTTTTGGAGCACCTAAAATAATTCTGACTGATCAAGGTAGTAATTTTATGAGTAAATTAATGAAAAGATTTACCAAACAATTCAAAATTAAACAATATAGAACTACAGCTTTTTATCCACAAGCTAACGGAGCTTTGGAAAGATCACATTTGATATTAATTGAATATTTAAAACAATATGTCAATAAATTTACAGAATGGGACGAATTATTAGAGTATGCAACCTTTTCTTACAACACTAGTACTCATGAATCCACTGGATACACTCCATATGAGTTGGTATTTGGCAAAACAGCCAGACAACCATCCGGTGAAATTATAGATGATATTGGAGAAGGAAAAACATATGATGACTATTTATGTCAATTAATGACCAACATACATGATTTACAAGAATTGGCCAGAGAATGCTTAATTGGATCAAAATTAAAATCAAAATATTATTATGACAAAAGGATTAATCCATAAGCCTTTCAAATAAATGATCAAGTTTTTCTTTTAAATGAACCCAAGAAAGGTAAATTGGGAGATCAATACTCTGGACCACACATTGTTAGAGATATATTACCAAATGGAAATATTAAGCTTCTTTTTAAAGGGAAATTCAAGATTGTTCATTCAAATAAAGTTCGAAAGGCAAAAATCGGCAAAAATTGACAATAATTAAGATTGAACATGAACCGCGCAACATTTTCAATCTTCAAAACTTAGAATAAATAATTTAGTTTTAAGATAATAATTAACCTTTTAAAATTGTATTTAAAACAGATGAAGACCATTATGTATTCAATCAAGACGATATTCTCCTTAATCACCATCCTATTTCTCAACATTGAAGAGACGCACGGAATCATTGGATATGACTGCGGAACAACTAATCTCAACGTGACGACTGTATCATTATTAGATATAGAAGAATGTAACATACCTCTAATTGAACCTCATGTGGAAGAAACAAATATACAATTACTACAACTCTCAAAATTCGATACAACCATTGTAATTCAATGTAAAATTTCTATTTCAAGAACAATTTATTATTGTGGAATGCACTCACACGTATCAATCGTAGCAAATGCGCAAGCAAAATATATCATCGATACAGATATTGATCAATGTAAAAGTATGCATAAAACAGGAACACTTATTTTAAACGTTAATAATGTAATTAACGGGCTAAAGGTAAATTACACAACATCGCGACCAATCACTTTCGCAGGAACAGTAAAAACAGACGGACAATGCTCTGGAACACAATATTCAGATCCTTATGGAACATGGGACAATGTAGTTGTGCAAGGAATAATAACTATCAGTCTAAATTCACAACGGGCAATAACAAATGTAGAAACAAATCAAATTCATCTAAAAACAGGGACAATTTGTCAATATTCAGATGGAAAATTGCATAGATATTGAAGGAAGATATACATTTTGGGAAACAATACCTGATGATTATTGTAAATTTAATCACTACGATGTATTATATGAAGGAAAAGCAAACAAAATGGTTAGTAATATAAATGAAAAATTGCAAATTATTTATTCCTTGTCAGCTCAAGATGTCACCTTTGCACTAACACAAACCGGAGAGGAGCTTCTTTGTGGATATACCTTAGTCAAAACAGAACATCCAAAATTATTAATTCTAGAAACTAAAAGAGGAGAATCTTTTGCGAAAAGGCGACGAATTTCAGTCGAAAATTTAGATATTTTTGCATATGTCAATTCAAAATTCGTTTATGTAGAAAAACACATACGAACACAGATGAACAGATTATATACAGATGTACTTACACAACGTTGCAAATTGGAACGACAAGTAATGAAGAACGCGCTGAGTCTTGCGATCCATGCTCCAGACGACTTTGCTTACCAGATTATGAAAGGACCGGGATACATGGCAGTAATTTCTGGAGAAGTGGTACATTTAATCAAGTGCACTCCAGTAGATGTTAAATTTCGAAATACCCAAGAATGTTATCAACAATTACCAGTATACAAGGGAAATGAAACATACTTCCTAGCGCCACGGACTCACATTCTTTTCAAGACAGGAACACAAACAACATGCAGCCGCATAATTCCGACAATGTACCTTTTGAATGACGGGTGGTATCGAATAACACCAATCTTAGAATACAGCAAGCCACCGGAAATAATTAAACCCAACACCAAGCCGACATGGCAATACAGCGATCCTGGATCTTTAGCAGCGAGCGGCATTTACACTAACAGTGAGCTTGAAAACTTGCGGGACCATATAATGTTCCCAGCAGAAAAGAGCGGAATACTAAACACCATGGCACGTGGCGTAATGGGAGAACCAACCATAACACAAGGGATGTCACTTTCTCACCTTCTGGATGAAAATTCATTGGAGAAAATTACAGAAAATACGTGGAAGAAAATTTGGGGAACATTTTTATCCGTCGGCAATGCCAGTGCGGGAGTAATAGGAATATACTTCTGCATAAGAACATTTAAACTAATAATAGATACCCTTATACATGGCTATGCACTTCACACTATATATGGATGGTCGATACATTTAATTGGAGCGCTATGGAATTCAGTAACAAATTTATTGCTACATTTGGCAAATGGAACAACAGGAAAAGAAGAAAATCAGGAAAGGAATCAAACATCGTCAAAACAAGAGTCAGCAACTAGTACACCACAAACAACCAATACACCAACATTAACACAAGTCGAAGAAACAGATACAAATACAATAAATCCACAACATATTAACGCTATAAATTGCTCTACTTCCGAGGAAAATGAAATTAGAAATATGAACAAAATAACTATCCACAAAGAAACTCAGAGCATATATCCGAGATTATAAACGCGAAATTCTTAAGAAGCAATTGATAATTAGTATCATAAGACACCTACATCAATGAACTTGAGAAGGGTTTTCGGTAACCAGTTTACATTAAGATAAGACGAGCGGACAGGCAACACTCGTGATCGACAGTCAGTACTAATTTGGACACGACGGTGAAAGAATAGTACAGTAGAAAGAATAGTACAGTAAAAACAACAATTAAATCAGTGCTGTGCAAAAACGAATTCATAAAGGTAAAAAAATTGTGAAAGTAAATTTGTAAAAACATTTTTCCTAAAGATGCTAACTAATAACAAACAAACAGAAAATGAGGCCACCAAAAACCGATGAGCGGAGTGAGCAGGAAAAAAATGAAAAATACGGCCCAATCGACGGAGTACGGCCGATAGACCATCCAAGGACGTACTCCATTTTGTTAAGGAGCTTGTGCATCCGCTCGATAAAAGATGGGATATATTATATAGAAATATACTGGCCAAGACGACGATACTGCGGGGACTGCTTCCTTGAACAAGGGCTGGATCTGCGGGACTACGAATCGCGAGTAAGGTGGCACTCGATCAGCTCACAACTTTTTGACATTCCGATCGAGACAAAGGCAGATTGCTGTATTTGCAACAAACCGTTAATGTGGATCAGACCGGCACATCAGTGCCGGGACTGTATTGAGGAATTCCTAGTAAGGAAAAGGACATTCGAGGCGGAAAATGCACGAACACAAAATTATGAGGTAGAATTAGTTAAAAGGTATTAAAAAAAAAAGAGATAGTATATGTAATTGACTACACATTATTAATTCACTATTGATTATACATTATTAATTAACATTAACAATTAAACATTATCAACATTAACAATAGCTTTAAGAAAGTTGCTTATGTCACCAATATTTTGCCTAAACAATATTTTCTTTTGGGATCATATTTTACCATACATTATTATATTCACCTTAATTTAATCTGATTTATAAATATATATATTCCTAATATCTTTAACCGATTTAAACACATTATATTATATATTCTGACTTATATACACTAATTTAAACACATTATATTATATATTCTGACTTATATACACTGATTTAAACACATTATATTATATATTTCGATTTATATACATTATATTATGTATTTACTTTAGTTAATCCGATTTTTGTACGTTACATCCTTACCATATTTTACCCGATAATTATATACGTTGCGTATACATTTATTTTAAACAATAGTATATCCGATTTATAATCATCCAAATTTAAAATTTTTCTTTGGATTTATATTTTACTCAAAAATATATACATAAATTAAATTTAACGATTATATCTTTACTTGATTACGATATATTTGAAATAAAACAACAAGATTATATTATAAACATTTTCTTTTCAATCACATAGTTTTCCTTTCAATTACATAGCTCATACGCGGTAACATAACGTACCACGTATGACTTAAGGGGGAAGGTGTTACGAGCGGACAAATTATATTTGAATTATATTTGAAATAAGGAATGAAAACATCAGTAATACCAGTTATCGATTATTGATCTGATTTCTGGTGATACCAGGCGACGTAGTTGCCGGGTCGCGGGACTCACGGGCGTAGAATTACACCCTGAGACAATACCTTCCTCCTCCACAAAGATATGTACGAAGTGGAGAGAAGCTCGCGCGGGGGGTTCTCACCACTTGGGTATAAATAAGGCGTTAAAAAGTGTCGCTGCGCTCTTTAGCTCTAGCTCTTTAGTTTTGCTGCTTCGGGCTTCGATCTTACTCTTGCCCATAATTCAGTGAATCTTTACTTTGAGCGGCTTACTCATTACAAGTCAATTCGTTGCGACATCTCGTAAAAATACTTGTAGAACGAGATTGTCTCACAATAAAGGGCATTATTTTTAAAGGGTAAATCCTGAATTTATTCTGCTAAAATTTACCAACCCTAAGAAACACCTATCCAGACCTGTCGCTGCCAAGGCGTGTGGCAACAGGGTGCTCCATCTTTAATTGTCGCTGCCAAGGCGAGTGGCAACAGTTATTCAAACTCCATCTTTAACTGTCGCTGCCAAGGAGAGTGGCAACAGTTATTCTAATTCCTATCCCTAAGAAAGGAGGGAGAAGAATTCAAATTAAAAAGATTAAACATCAAATCAAGTCAGCGATCCAATCCAACCAGGATCCTTTCCCGATTTTCCTAAAATTAAAAGAACTCGAAACCGGAATTCGAGGTAGTACAATTCAACAAGTTCCAAGCTACAAGGTCATCCCTATTGATTTCAAAGTTGAATACCCTAATTTTGATTCGATAAATAAATCTGATCCTCGTTATAAGGTTTACAAAATACGATTTCTTTTTGGCCCAGATTAATTACACAGCCTAGTCCAAATCCCGGGTAAAGTACTTGAATGTATTGACCCAAAAACGGACTCATAAAATTCTCTCTAATCAGTTAGTGACACCCAGCAACGATCTAATGTTGTTGGGCTTGCTAAAGTTTACTCTGAAAGCGCAATTGATCTCGCTCTTCATCGTGTTGTAATTAGCACGGAGCACTATTGGGTATTTTACAGTCTCGTCTTCGTCCTCGTAATCGTCCTCGTCCTCGTTGTCGTTTGCGCGAATTTCACTTCTGACGGTCCCCTCTCGCGTGATATCCGCGACCGATGTATGATTATCGCGATTGTTGGAACGACCTACGCGGCGGCCGCGTTGCGGGCGTTTCCGTAAAATTGCGCGTTTCAAAAACTGGTGTATGGCTCGTATCTCGTACGATCCCTCGGGAATCGTAATTTCCGTGTCATCCTCGTCAAAATAGAATTTATTATTCGAGGAATTTACGTTCGGTATCGTGTGATAAGTTTCAAAAACTGTTAGACCGAGCTCGTAGTCGCCATCGCTCAAATCTACGGCGGGAAAGTAGTGCACCGCGAGGATGCTGCTCTTCCCGGTCAGCGTGAATGTCATAGACATGTCGGGAAAACAGTTCGACTAACACTGAGTCTCCGCGGGCACCGTCAGCTTTTAAATTCGCGCTGATTCATCAATCGTCTGGAGAAATTGTAAACACAATTGTCCGCAGATGTTCTGATCATAAGTTTGAAAGGGCGTGTGATTGTACTCAATCTTTGTCACGCTCGGTTCAAAATATCGCACCAACTCCTTCGACGGTCGAAGATTACCGAAACTGTCGAAATACATCACGCGGTTTCCCCTCTTTGCATACGCCACCCAATGAGTACCGGGACCAGTTGCATCGTCCAAATTTACAATACCGCTCTCGTTTCGTCGTATGCCGTCGATCGGTAACGAGTCACGCATGAAGACACCTCTAAAATACGGAATGCGCATACGCTTTGCCAGTTGTTGCAGTTGTACGTTGGTAGTTGCACCCGTGGGCATATTTAACGTCTCTTTGACGGTTTTTTTTTTCCTTTCTTCTTCTTTGATGTCACTCCCTGTCCGCGTTTGTATGGAGCGAGATAAAGTCCACGACCTTTCATGGCGCGATTGTGACGTCGCATCTCTTCTAACTGACGCAACGCGGCTTTGTTATCGTTCACGGCTTTTGCCACCCCCGCCGCCCCGCCAGCCAGAGAACCGAGAACTCCCAGCAACGGTAGAATCGGTAATACACCTCCTCGTTTCGATGCTGGAAGTATCCGTTTTTTCGATGCTCTCTTCTTCTTCTTCACGGTTTTCAAACCCATTCCTAACTTTTGCTTGACATTCATGGTCGCCCAGACGGCTGTAGCGGCAGCTCTCTCTCCGAGAGCGGAATCTTTCGCGATGACACGTTCTAGCGCTCTCTTGGCGAGTATCTTGTCTGCCGCGTGTCTGTCGATGAGATCGTTGCTACGCGAATACGCTATATCGTGTTCGCGACACGCCGCGTCTAATGGATTAATACCTTGATCACCTCTGGCTAATCGTTCTTCCAGCCGAGTGCCCGGACCGCAAAACTGATAGCCTGGAATATGCAATTCGATTGGAAGTGCGTTTATCGCGCGGTTTAACAGGCTTCCGCCTATTTTCGTTGGCATTCGTAGCAATTCTTTATCAATGGTGCGGGACCGTCGATGTGCGTTCGCTGCCACGGTTGATTGTAATGTTCGTAACAGCGACGATAGGTCTGAACCTCCAAATCCGCCTTTATATGTTCCGGAAGCTTGTCCCAGACGTAATGAATGTGATCACCGCAAATTTGCAACAGAACAGCTTTGGGCACAAATTGCAACTGTTCGGCGCTGAAATCGCAAATATCGGATGGTCTTGACAACAGGACGAACATCCTTGCTACTGAGCGACTCGCGGTTCCGCGCACCTATAAATAGGCGCTTGATTCAGCCCTCTAGTCGGCAGTGTGAAAAATGAAGTTCGTGCAACAACCGTTGGCCATACGCGTGACAAATTACGACAACAGATCACGGTCGATGGGGGAAAACGCGGAGAAGCGTAGGCACGGTACGATGCTACCGACTACTATACGCGCAATCATTTGCGGTCCCTCGAATTGCGGTAAAACCAACGTTCTGATAAGCTTGTTGGAAAGTCCGCACGGTGTGCGTTTCGAAAACGTGTACGTGTACTCAAAGTCGCTACAGCAGCCGAAATATCGATATCTAGAAAATTTATTAACATCGATCGATGGAATCAGCTACTTCACGTTCTCCAACAACAGTGACGTCATTCCGCCGAGCGATGCGTGTCCAAACTCGATCTTCGTCTTCGATGACGTGGCATGCGACAAGCAAAACGCGGTGAGAGAGTACTTTTCAATGGGCAGGCATTCGAGCGTTGACTGCTTTTATCTCTGTCAGACCTACGCGAGAATACCCAAACATTTGATACGCGACAACGCGAACCTGTTGATCTTATTCAAACAAGATGGCACCAATCTGAAACACGTGTACAACGATCACGTGAATACCGACATGTCGTACGATGAATTTTGCGCGTTGTGTCGTGAATGTTGGCAGCACGATTACGGATTCGTAGTGATAGACAAGGACAGCTCGCTTAACAATGGTCGATACAGAAAAGGATTTAACGTGTTCGCGATACCGCAAAAGCGGTCAGTCGTTGTCGGTACCTCGTCGAAGTGAAACATTGTAGAGAGAGAGAGAGATCAGTAGTTTGCTTTTTTTTTTCCGCGATAACCACGATCGACATGAGTGATGATATTCGTGAGCGCGAGAAGATTGCGAAAACAAGCAAGAAACTTCGCGAGTTGAAGACCGGTAAGATCGAGAAGGACATTGAGTTGGACACGCACTTTAAGCCTCTCATCGGGCCACTGCGAAAGATCGCCGAGAACTCGAGCGCGGTGAAGAAAGAGGAGCCGGAGAGCGTCGCCGAGATCGACACGTTTTCCGAAGATGTGACGCCGAAAAAGAAGAAACGATTATATTTCTCGTCGGATCCGACGCCGCGTAAATCTAGTCAATCGAAAGCTCCACTGGATGTACCACCGATAACCTCTACACCGATAACCTCATCTCCACCGATATCATCTCCACCATACGTAACGGCGAGAAAAGTGCAACCTACAATAAAGTTCGAATTACCCGAAAACGCGCCTGTTTTTGAACTCACGGACGACTCGGAGCTCGCGACGTCCATTCGACAGGAGTTGGAAACGCCGGAGGGTCGAGAAACGTTGCATAATACCTTGGGTCCATTAGGTCAAGAGTACATCGGGGCTCTTATGAGCGCCAAACCAAAGAGCGATATAGATACCGTGTACGGCGTTTATCTCGGCAACGATGGAATAATGATGCTCGGCAATAAACGTTTCAAGGTGGACAGCATGGATAACATATATATCGGCGACGTACATTACATTGGCACACCCGGTATTTACGAGTTGATCTTTAAAAACAAGCCTGATAAAAACATTTACACGGAGGAGGATATGCAAAAGTACAAGAATATCCTGTTTGAGACGAGCACTCATAGATTCAATCACGATCCTCTCGGGCGAGTAAAGTCCCACAGGGGGGACAAGTACATGAAGATAATCCAGAAGTTGATACCACCTGCGTCCATGAAGAAACGATCCGGAAAGGGATTAATCGCGCCTCGCGCGATGACGCTGACCGACAATAAGATCGATTACGTGCACTGGGACGATCCCAACGAGCTGGTGGATCGTCTACGATTGCTCGACGCTTCGCGCCACGCTGGCAACAATGCCCACGACAACGAGATCATGTCGATCATCGAAGAACTTCGCGAAGCCGGTCTTATTATAAATTGAATCGCGCGGCAGCGAGCTGTTCAATCAACGTTGAAATGCCGATCAACAAATTTGGGGTATTCGAGCAGATCAGAGACGTGCCGAACGCCGTTTCGCACCATCAGTCGAGCGGATTCGTGAGACATTACGTGCGCAATAACGCTCTATGTCTCATCGCTACGGATTTTGACGCAAAGTCGCGCAAGATTCGTAAAGTGGCGCAACCGGAGGCTGATACCGACGCCGTCAACAAACTATACGTGGATTATTACATTAAAAAGTTAAGCAATCAACTGAGAGCGTCAGACGAGAAGTTGACTGCGTACGAGAAGGACGTGCAAGCGTTACGGATTGCGATAAACGAGCTTCGGCATTCGATTACCGCTGAATCAGAAACGACAACGGACAACAATGGACAAACGAACCAAGATCGGCTACGAACCACTAACAAGCGGCAACGAACGATCAAAAACGGTTCAGGAACGGCTATCGGAGGGCTGTCGAGCGACTAAAGAACAGCTATCGAGCAGCTATCAAGCGGCTCAAGAACGGCTCAAGAACGGCTATGAACGGCTGACGAATAGCTATAAACAGTCAGCGGATGACAAAGAACGGCTATTGAAGGACAATAAACAAAAATAAACGGCTATTGAAAAAATGTTGGAGATATAAATCATAATTTCTTTGCACATATTATTATTACGCGCTGACCAATCGTATCGCTAAAAAAACATGACATTGTCGAAATCCGATGGACGTAAAAATATCGAGAAGCAACGACTAGTCGAGGAACTGCATGCTCCGGCGAGAAGAAATTTTCCACGAAGACACGTCATAGTGCGAGGGTACGACGACCTGTGGCAGGCTGACATCGTCGAGATGCGTCCATACTTGCGTTTCAACAAAGGATACCACTATATACTTACCGTCATCGATGTGTTGAGCAAGTACGCGTGGGCCGTGCCACTCAAGAGTAAAGGTGGAAGCGAGACAGCCAACGCTATCGCTAAGATAATTCGAGACAGCAAGAGGTTCCCGAAAAACTTGCAAACCGATATGGGAAAGGAATTTTACAACGCCGACGTACAACGATTCATAAAGAAACACGATATCAATCATTATTCCACATATTCGGTGATGAAGGCATCGGTCGTCGAGCGATTCAATCGCACGTTAAAGAACGACATGTGGAAGATGTTTACGCTCAACGGAAATTACAAGTGGGTCGACATGCTGCCGCGTCTCGTCACGGATTACAACGCGCGCAAGCATCGAACGATCGGTATGCGACCCGTCGAAGTTACTCCCGCGATCGCTGAAAAACTCCTGGGTACGGTGTACAGCGCGATAAAGATCGCGGGTCCGGCAAAGTTCAAAGCAGGCGACCCGGTACGCGTTAGCAAATACAAGACGATTTTCGAAAAAGGTTACACGCCGAATTGGACCACCGAGGTGTTTAAAATCGTTAAAGTGCAGCATACTAATCCCGTAACCTATCTACTCGAGGACTATCGTGGAAAATCTATCGCTGGAGCGTTCTACGAGCACGAGTTGCATCGTGCGACTTACCCGGACGTATATCTCGTGGAGAAAGTACTTCGCAGGAGGGGCGATAAAGTTTACGTGAAATGGCTGGGATTCGATGGATCGCACAACTCTTGGATACACAAGGACAATGTGGCTTAATTTTATACAGGCTGCATTTATTTTTTGCTATATAAAAATATGTACACAACATATGAGAAATATACGATATACATATAAAAAAATAATGAAATCGACATCTTTATTATTATTATACGACATATACATATAAGAAATATACAATATACATATAAAAATATAAAATACAATATCTTTATTATTATACAATATGTATAAGAAATATACAATAGATATATACATATAAATGAAATACGATATCTTTATTACACTACATTATACTACATTATACTAAATTACGTTACAATTATTTTATAATGTCCCCATGGCAACGTAGAATAATCGGTAGAATCGGGCACAATGTATCGCTTATCGTCGTACGGACTCAGAGCGATTTTCGTTTCGGACACTGTATACACTTCGTGCAGCTTCGATCTTATACACGACTGACGACGAGTCATTTCAACCTCATCGTTCAGACACCGCGTGTAGTCGTCGAACGTTATAGTACGTGCTACGACGTTACTCTTGACACCTTTTGCTCTCTTAGTGTCTTTTTTACCATCGACTCGCAAGGCGTACATTTTCGCCCTGAGTCCGACGAATTCGGTCATGATCGCGCCGTTATTTTCGTCCTTCATCAAGCCCGGCACCTTTTTGTTCTCAAGCGGTATACCGTACGCGTTGTCGACCGGGTAATCGCTCGTATCAAACCTAGCAATATCACGTTTCACGTTCTCGTACACATCCTCGCACTCTATATGGTAAATCAAACTGTCCGTGTCGGTATACATGACTTTACACTTGTCGCTATACAGTGGTAACATGTACTCGTGATGAAATTCGTACAAACACGTCTTGGATATGTCGAGGATACACATGCCTACGTAGATAGGTTTGTTAAACATCACCTCGAGTCTACGCAGCTCAACGGCAACCAAATTTTCCGAAAAAATACTTCTGCTATGAAAATTTGGTTTCGCGATCATTGCTTCAGCACCGTATCTCCCATTCCATTTTGTCATTAATTTGACATCTACGTGATTGCGCAAATTCTCCATGGTTTTTCCGAAAACCGCGTTATTCATCAATTTATATAAGTTCTTTTCGAAATCGTTTGTCGCGCGCGTTCTAAATGTCGTATTAAGTTCTATGTAATCGCGGAGCCATGGAGATTGCGAAAATTCCAATACGCGGTGTACCTTTGTAACGCGAAGACCGTGACGAATACATTGCTGTCAAGTTACGGTAATGTACTGACGTAACGTTTCTTATCGTAAAGAGTTGCGAGAAGTTTTTCCTGCCGCTTGCCGGGTGGTTTATCGCGCGTCGGACAGAACGGTAGGTCAGCATGCGCGTCGTGCAAATGTCGCGGATACTCGAGATCGACTTCTAGAACATAACCAGTCGGGGAATCCGAAGCGATCGCGCTCGCGTCAAAGATTCGAGATATCGTCGATCCATCGAAAATTTGCATAAGGTAATGGTTGACACATTGCCCATCCGTACAAATTATTGACGTCAAAGTACATCAAGTACGACGGTGGTTTCGATGGATCGTACGATTGCATGTACTTGTTATTGGCTCGCGCATATCTACCGGAACATTGACTGAGGCCGCCGCGAATACCGCGTTCGATAAACATTACCATGTCAATGTCGGTGAGCAGTTCAAAATTTATGCGTGTATATTTCAACATGGCGTCCCACGTGAAACCTGGCAAAGTATAATAATGCGCAGGATCTAATCCATAACTCGCGACACAGCTATCGCGGAAAATTTTCAAATATGTCGGCCAATAACAACACATCGGTCTTTAGATATAGATCGCTGTATTCGCCCAAGGTTTGAATGGAAAACCGTCGCCAGACGTTCGCGGCGTGCTCGTAATCGCTCTCGGATATAGCGTTACCGGTCAAAGAACTGTTAAACGATTCGCGCGGTAGGTAAGCATAGGTCCTCCAATTTTTCGACGCAGTCAATGTATTCGTACGGAAATACACCTTTTCGCGTCAAAAGATCAAAATCATCGGTCGATAATTGTGAAAATTCAGAACGCATAATTTTTAATTTATCTCTGCACAGAAAACATGCTAATTTATCGAGGCTGCTACTTAGAAATTTATATGAATCTATAAAACGTAACTTTACACAATTTTGTGACTTTGATCTTTCGGCGGTATCATTAACATGCTTCGTGAATGAAATATATTTTTCCTTCGTTATTGGTAATAAATCAATTTTGCCCTCAAACGTGGTGGCAATTTCTTTAATAATGAAATGTGAATCGTAACCGGATAAATTATGAAAGACAATGGGAATGAAGTGCGAATCTTTATAATTCAAATTACAATTTGAATGAGCGGGACCTCTATACCGACCGGTCAGATGGCAATGATCGCGTACCCGCGTGTCGTCTGGCGCAAACGGTTTTTCACATACGTGACATTGCGTAGCTGTATTAAACTTTTCCCATTCGTCTCGCGTTAAGCTTGCCATGGGGACATTTGCGGATAAAATACCTTTTACGCGATGCGCTAATTCCTTTAGTTCGTTGGCGAACCACGCAATACAATCTCTATCGCGACGAAACCGATATACAGACAACGAATTGTCGTACGAGCACTGTAGGTAGTACCCTATGCTGAATACCTGATGATGTTGAGACATGTAGGTTGACGCTTGCTGATCAGCATCCGTTTTCTCTAGGGTGCATTCAAGGTCGGCGTATACAACAAACGGGAGCCGCTCCTTCCTGCTGCAGTTTTTAAAGCTCAGCCACTTTTCGTTGTCGCTCGGTAGTCGGATTGCGCAGTCGTTCATCTTTCGACAATCAATGACGTGGGCTTCCAATCTCTCGCTCGAAATGAAGTAGTGTAAGCATCTGAAAAAAAAAAACATAATTGTTTATTATCTTTTTTAAACAAGAATAATTTATTTCAATTTTTATTTTATATAAAATGTATAGGTACTCACCGATTGCAAAAGTATTTCCGGCCATGGTGTTTGCTCAACTTGCGAGCTCACTGAGGCGGGACAGGTTCTTTATCCACGCGAAATGTCCCACGTTGTCGTCTCGCGGATCTGGCAGGTACAGCAAATTGACGTGACTATTCGTTTTACTGTCGGTGAGTCGTATCGGGAGAATTTTCAGCGGCTCTTGTTGCTCGACAGTATATACATTTATCGACACGTCGTTGAGTCGTTCAAACTTCTTAATTTGGTTTAACGTCATTGGAAACACAATGTCCTTAAGATTTAGCACCGACGTATAATGGGGGTACGAGAATGGTTTATTTGCATTTGTTTTGGCTGGACGCAGAGCAGCTACCACCGACCACGCGAAACACGCATTGTCCTTTGACTGCACGTTGATCACCGCTCTCTTTTTCTTTATCTCTCGCGGCATTTCCACAACACACCCCGCGTGCAAAGGATTGTACTTGTTTATATTTACCGTCAAGTTCAGTATACGCGACAACGCCCACCCACTATCACGTTCTTGAAATTCTTCCAAGGTGGCTAACGTAGGCTCGATAACGCGCTTGCTCATACCACTCACACAGGTCGGACGTGCGAAAAAGTTCAAAGTTTCCCGTAGCGAAACTTTTATCCGCACGTTTATCACCTGTCACAAATTCACCGTTGAACACGGTATTCACCTTCACATTTTCATGCTCTCGCATGATGGTCCGCACACGATCGAGCACAATGTTTCTGGCATCTTCGAGAAACTGGCGAGGCACTATATGTTTTAGGTTTATTACCGCACCAGTCTGTATACGACTTATAAAAGCCGTATCGATATCGCACCATCGGAGTCCTGTCTCACTCGCACTCGCACTGTATCCGGCGCCCGCATGCACGAAATGTTGGCGTACCGAGTCTTTCAAACTTTCGAGTCGCGTGATTTGAGCCACCGAAGATTGTCTATCGTGAACGGATAATCGTGGACGCTTGGCGCAACTACGTTCTTCCTCGATTATCTCGTCGCATCGCTGCTCCCACGCGGTAAATTCTTCCCTCGAATTCAGTCGAGCGGATTGCTCCGAGAGCTCTCGCACTTGCTCTCTTAAACGGTCCATATTGAAATGTCTTTTTTTTACAATATTAAGTTCTTTTACATCTCTGTGCAAATAGGACACATATTGCATGGCAAGATTTGATATAATTTTTGCCTGCAATTGGAGCAGTACCGACCCTCAATTGCGTCATGCAGCTCAATTACGTGTCTGCGTACGGCGTATATATATATATCTTGCGTGTTAGGCGCCATGTCAATCATGCATGACATGCATGCTCGATAGTCATTGCCCAATGTGTAATAAAAAATTATTGCGCAACATTTTGTGCGCCCACTTAGCGCAAGAAGCTCGTCGCGATATACAATTTTTTCAGTTCGTTGGTCATCCCCTGGTGAATTGCGCCCACTGTCGTCAGATAATGCACGATCTTCTTCATCGGATGAATCTACGTCCATTATGTCCTCCCAATTAATATTCTCTCGTTCCATTATTTTTGAGAACAATATTCGTAACGTCACTTTACTTTTTATTAACTTGCACGCACTTACACTGGTACTGAACGTATATAGTATAAGACTTTATATATGACACAGAGCAGAATCACGGGGCTAATGCTTAGCGTATACTGCGATTTTGGTGCCTTTCGTTCTCCATTTTTATACATTTTCGTCTATCGCTTTTTCTCTCTCTTTCCAAGAGCATCGTAAAGAGAAGTAACATCCCTTAAAATTTAAATCTGGATATGTTTCTAAAAAATTTTGACACAAAAATGGTGCAATATACCATATCCGGACACGTAGCCCAGATAAAAGGCTCTTCACAAAAAATAAAGTGAAGACATCTCGGCGTCACGATACTTGGTCATAAATTATAGCGGCCTGTCATCGGCGCTCAATTCTATAACGCTTTTTCTTACAGCCGCGAAGATGTTATTTCTTGAAATAGAAAAACCATGACGGGTATCAGTCGCGCCATACCCTGCTGTTTTATACGTACCTATGTTCCAAAATGTTGGCACAAATAGTGCAATGTAACATGTCTCGACATGCAGCCCTCGACAAAAGTTTCCAGAATTTTCCAAGAAAGCTTTCAGAATTTTCCAAGAAAATTCAACCTTGGTAAATAAAATCTACAGCATTTTAGTTAGTTTTTCCGGCGAGCACGGACGTTAGTTAGTTACGTTCTCGTCGTATCGAGTTTTGAAAAAATTCGAGCACGCTGTAACTGTTAAATATGGACAACGCGGGAATGGCTAAACATTATTGTTCATCGATTGTGCATAATCTTCGCGATCGAGAACTTGGATTTCGAAACGTGCTCACTCGCACTAACAAGTGGTGTCCAAAACATCAAGCATTGCAGACCTGTGATATTGAGGATTTACGAGATGTGTGTGATTTGGAAGACGTTTACTATAATATTGAGACATGCTGTGCAGCAGTTACAGATTTTTATTTCAACGTAGTATATTCAACTAAATCTTTAGACGATGACCATTCTGTGTATAACATTCAACGCAAACCACCGTCCGAACCACCAAAACCGAAATGTTTTTTGGATCGCGAGTACGCGAATGTGGATAAAAATCAAGACGTGCGCCAAGACGTTAATCAAGTAGATCGATCGCAATTAGCCAGCCGCATGTACAAGTGGTGCCCTAAACATCGGGTATTGGAGCATCATTGGATTTGGAAGGATTCGGATTTTTATAAGTATTATCAAATTGATGAATGTGCAATCGGTTGGGAACAAACATCCGATGGACCCTTGAAATGAATCGTGGAAGAACCGCCACAATGAGTGAGTACCAAAATTTTGCGTATATATACATATATAATTGTGCATACATTTTTACATACTTAATTGTATTTTTTCTTTTTCAGTTTTAATAAACCTCGCAACACACATATCTTGTAAAGAAGATTTAACATGAATAAATGTACAACATGAATAAATGTACAATAACACGGTAAACAATTTTAAATTATTTTCTCCTTCCACCTTCTTCTCCTCTATTCCTTGTTTAAATTATGCGTTGCGATAATGTCTCTTTCTTAAACTATAAATTTAAGGAACTAATAAAATGATTTAATTATTTAAAATATTAAAATACCGAAAAGGAGGAGGAAAGTTCGAGAACGCGAAGGGAAATGAGTCGAGCGAGAGAAAAAAAAACGTAGTACGTGACGTTACAACTCCAAAGTGGCGTCGTGAAACATGTTCGAACATGAAGCCCTCGACAAAGGGATCTCCACAGAAAAAAGACAAAAAAAAAAGACAAATCGACGTCACGATCGTCGATGTTATAAATTATAGCTGAACACCTTTAGGTTATTTTAAATATCACACTATGTCCCGACAAGCGCGCCTAAATTCCCTCTCCCCCTCCCAATCCAACGCGGACCTATCAACGCAATTGCACGATCCCCCTCCGGGGATCTTGCTCCACGAGCCCCCACACCCCCCACCACCGGGCATAGAGAACACCTCATAGGGCACGCTTGCGAGTAACGTCGCGGTCGATATGTATAATCGATAAACAACTTATTAAATCTTGTTCGGTATGTTATCTACGTACAGTTAGCAATCGTATGTACCATCGGACTAATTCGGATGGTAAAAAAAAGACTACGTGACTAGTTTAGATGGTAAAAAAGATCGCGTGACCTCGATCGATATTATCGACCGTGATCTTGGTCGCGAACACCATCTATGAGTCCCTCTAGATACTACATGGAACCCCCCTGCCCCGCTTACCCCTCGCCCACAGAAAATTTAGAATGCCCATAGTCTACCTACTGGTAGGATCGAGAAAACGACGTTTATTCGGATGTGCGGTATATTGGTATCGACTTTTATTCGTTCGTTACAACGGTACAAAGGCTTCTGAGTGCGAGCGGTATGTCAGCTGAATTTCGGAGCGGTTGCTAGAGCGCGCGAGGAGGGGGAAGATAGTTCGAGAAATAACGCGAGTATTTTCGAGAAACGCAGCTGGCTTTCGTGGAAATTCGAGGGAACTCCAGGCGCTGACAAGGTCTCGCGCGTAAACACGTGAACGACAACACGGCGAGGAATGCGGGTCGATGATCGCAAGTTTCGCGATTCCCGAACAGTACGAGTACAGAATATTCGAATGATATCATGTGCTGTATGGGATACTACAAAAGTAACGCTCGCGTAAACGTAGTAATATTCTATATAATTACTTAAATAAGTAATAAACATTAGATATACTAACCTCGTGCAATGAGAGCTGTCACATTATATGAAAGAATGAAAGCCGCCGTAGTTTTAAACATAGAGATATAAGAATAAGCCCATCGCACACAAAATGACATAGCTACATATGCATAGCATAAGACCGTCTGGACCAATGAGCATCCTGCATAAAGTCGCCATTTTGATTTACAGATCATAACAGAAGCATAGACAGACATGTGCATAGTAAACGAGAAATTCCATAAAAACGAAATTTCGACCAATCAAATGCCAGTCATGAGCCTCGATCACCAAGGATGCGTTCGGGAAACACGCTACTAGAGCTGATAGTGCACTCTTTGAACATACCCCAAGATAGCAAACCTATTATTTTGATGTGTATCGAAAGTTGTGCTGTTCGTGTGAATATTGTTGTTTATTACCGAACATATAGCAAATAAAAATATGGAAGATCATGAGAATTATTATGCGAGAAGAAGTGAAGATGAAGATGAAAACTCAGAGAACTGCAATAATAATATAGTTTACAATAGAACTTCAAGAGAGGATGATTCTCTGTTGGTGGATCTTGTTAAAGGTTACCCTCATCTGTATGATAAACAATCAAGAGATTTTAAAGATATAAAGAAAAGAAATAATTCATGGGAAGAAATAGGAGAAATCTTAAACGCGACGGGTATAGGATACATTTTTCTTTTATACCGATATTAGGTAATTATTTAGAATACACGCTCCACCTCGAATATTGATGAAATTAGGCTTAATCGATTCGTTTTTGCATAAAACGAAAGAATCTGGCAGAAAAATGCGGCGGTCTGCCCTGCGAAGCGAGATATTTAGCGTTAAAGTTAACGACTCTTAGGTTATGAATCCTGTCATACCGACTTGATGTAGCGACCATAAACATGCTCCTCGGCCACATGCGCATGCTCCGTAGCCGCACGCGCATGCAAAAGTGCGCGAATTTGAAACGTATGCATACTTATAATGCATAAATATAAATATGTACTTTTCATATACCAACTATTCTCTGCTTTAACAAATTATTTCTGCTACAGATATTAAGCGTCGAAGTTAACGAAAGAAATAATTTATTAAAGCAGAGAATAGTTGGCATATAAAAAGTACATACAGGGTGTACCTAAACTGGCGATAAATATTTTAATGACAAATACTTTGCAACATTTTAAGACAAAAATTCTAATACGAAAATGCCGAGGCTATAATAGTTTTCAAATAAGAGAAGTTTAAAGATAACGAATGAGAAGGTTAGATTTTCGCGCGCTCAGGGATGGTAACATGGCCAATAATAAAGGTGCTTTCATGAATCGAATGCCTTTGAGTAATGTGAAATTATTGTAAAGAAATTCAAATGTTTTATTAAGAAACTATTTTTGTTTGTCCGTAATAAATTATTTATTTAATAATTCAATATATCCATGATATGTGTTATTATGTCATATTTATTTGGTTAATTCATATGATGGTAATAAATCTCCGCGATGAAAATTGATGAAATCGATGAAATCATTTTTGTTCCAACTTTTGATTAAATTTGTCGATAAAATTATTAATACCGATTATTTATTTAATTCTGATACAAGTCTAGACACTCTCCAGACTATTTCTTAAAAATCGTAATAAAATCTTAGGTGTTTAGAAAAAAAAGAAGTTAACATAATGAAATAAAATAGAAAGAATTAACGTAAAATAAATCAAAACAGGCGTACTTTATTAAAACCCACAAAATAATTTTTAAATAAATTTTTTCAAAATATTATTTTACAAAAGTACATATTTATATACCAACTATTCATTGTACATATAAATATATACTTTTCATATACCAACTATTCCCTGCTTTAACAAATTATTTCTGTTTTGTTAACTTCGACGCTTAATATCTGTAGCAGAAATAATTTGTTAAAGCAGAGAATGGTTGGTATATAAAAAGTACATATTTATATTTATGCATTATAAGTATGCATACGTTTCAAATTCGCGCACTTTTGCATGCGCGTGCGGACACGGAGCATGCGCATGTGGCCACAGAGCTGACAGAGCATGCGCATGTGGCCGTGGAGCATGCTCATGGTTGCTACATCAAGTCGGTATGACAGGATTCATAACCTGAGAATCGTCAACTTTAACGCTAAATATCTCGCTTTGCAGGGCAGACCGCCGCATTTTTCTTCCAGATTCTTTCGTTTTATGCAAAAACGAATCGATTAAGCCTAATTTCATCGATATTTGAGGTGGAGCGTGTATTCTAAATAATTACCCGATATTACATTAATATATGTATATGTGACTGTTTTAATATATTTTAATAATTATAATGTATTTCTTATGTATAAATATAGTTGTAATGTGTGTGCATGTGCGAGTAAAATAGATTTTTATTCTATTTATATATGTTTCAGCTGCGGATTGTCAGACAAGATGGGCAAGACTACGCGAACGATATTCTCGTGAGAAAAAATTACAAGAAATGGAAACCAGAAGTGGTAGTAAACATATAACAAGATCAAAATTTCCCTTATATGAGCAGATGAGTTTTTTATTTAAACACGTCAAGAGTAGAAAGTTAGTTTCTTTTACCAGAGATTTTTTTGTATTTATATTACATTTGTAAAAAAAAGTTTATAAGATATGTTGGAATAATTTGTTATTTTATTCAGATCTATAACAAATATATCACATTCGACTACCAAACAATCAAGTCCGATCAGGACAAGTGTATTAACAGAAAAATCAGGTGACTTTAGTTAATAAACAGCTAATAATTTTATTAATTTGGAAAATATTGTCTTATTGTTTTAAATATAATTTAAATTGTAGGTTCCTCAAATGTGTGTGTATCTAGGAATATTGGATCCACTCACGAGTATGATACAATCAACAAATCACCTGAAAACATATTGAAGACTGGATTCACATCAGCAGTGGACGTTTCTCGCAGTTCCTCAATACATTCCCGTTCTGATTTTCTATCCCGTTCACATAACATTGATATTCCTGCTTCTCAGAAAAACATATGTAATCAACGTAAAGCATGCACTATAAATCCTATATCTGCAGAGGAAACAAGTATAGTTAAATATTCAGAATTGTACAATTTTTTTTTTGTTGATAAAAATACTGCAGATGAATCAATATTAACAAATTTAACCTCTCCATTTTCTTCCTCAGAAACATCATTAGACAGCAACGATGAGTTTCCTGTACGTAGCCCAGATGAATATCATTATAGTGACAATGAAACAGTCTCTTCAGTAGAATGTTCACAAACATTAAAACAGAAAGGAGTTTCACCTGTCACAAATTTAAAAATAGTATCACCTAATAGAGAAATAGTTTCACCGACCCAATGTAAAAATCGTAACACATTATCTTTATTATTGCCTGTTGACTCTCCTTCATCAAAGATAGCGAACTCTGCAGCACTATCTGTACACTCTTCTTTATCAAATATACCGACAAAATTTGCAAAGAAAGTTAAACGTAAATCCACAGCAGATGATGAAATGGAAGATTCTTTTGTAAAATTAACTTCAGCGGTAACTACTCATTTAAAAAAAAAAGAACCAAAATACAATACCTTCTGAAGTCTTAGATGAAGAAGACATTTTTGGTAAAACTGTTGCATGCCAATTGAAAAAAATTGCAGAACCTGAAAAAACTAAAATAAAAGGGCAGATAATGAAAATACTATATAATTTGTAATACAAGAGGTTTTATTATACATTTATAAAATAAGATACGTTTATAAAACAAGTTGATTATACATTTTTACGACATATCCCTGTTGCGTCCTTTACGAATATAATCAATTTGCCACGGCACTGCACCTTGTGCTGATGACAAATATTCACAGAGAGTGTCCCTTTGAAGGTAAGCATGTGTTACTGCTCTACGTACATTAGTAGATCGTAAATTAGTTGCATTATCTAAACCTATTCTCCATTCACCTTGTATAACATGTCCTGTATTATCTTCATTGTCAACATAATTTGGAGAACAGTAAATTTTTTCTACATTAGGTGCACTATAATTTTGCGTCATTAAAAAATTATGCAAATTTACTGCCGCCATGATTATTACATCTACATGCTCAGGATTCATACATATGCAGCGTTGAAAAACTCTCCATCTTGAGACAAGAATACCAAACGCATTTTCAATAACACGTCTGGCTCTAGATAATCAATAATTAAATATAGACTTTGCCTCACTTAGAAAATGCCCAGGATAAGGCCGCATTATTCGTCTGGATAATGGAAATGCCTCATCAGCCACGAAATAATGAGGCATTTCTATATCAGATAAGGGTAACTTAGAATTTTCGACGGGTATATTAAGATTATCACTATTTAAGCATTTCCCAAAATCAGATTGTGCAAATATACCGCCGTCACTTGCACTACTATATGCGCCACAGTCTACTATTGTAAATTTATACTGATCATCGCATGCAGCTAATAATACAATACTAAAAAAACTTCTTATAATTAAAGTACAGGCTACCGGAATTTGGTGGTGCTTTGATAGTGAAATGTTTCCCGTCGATTGCTCCAAGACAATTGGGAAAATTCCAACGATTTAAGAATCCAGCAGCTATTTCCTTCCATTTTTCTTCTGTAGGCGGCTTTAAATATATGGGGCTTAAAACTTTCACCGTTATTTTACATGTTTCTTTAATAATGTTGTAAGCAGTCGATTTTCCTATTTGATGCGCAAAGGCAATTGAAGATATTTGATCACCTGTCGCAAGATATCTGGAATGAAACAAAATTATGTAGCAGAACCGACATTTACTGTAACGATAAACCGATATCTACAGTAAAGATTTATAAATACCTGAGCATAATAAGAATCCGTTGTTCTGCTGGCAATGCTCTCCAACTTTTCTTTTGTAGGTGAGGTCGCAATAGATCTACTAGTTTATAAAAAGTAGAGACATCCATTCGCGTATATTTGAAGAACATTACTGGATCTTCTTTTAGCTCTTGAAAGAGATGTTCAAAATCGCCAAATTGTGGTCGAGCCGCATATATCGGTCGTACCCATAATCGTTTATTATTCCGTTTACGTTTTCGTAAAATTCTATAAGCGGCTAATATTTATTACTACTGCGATATACATATAATCGTCCGTGTCCATTATAGCAAACGATATCAAGGAAAACGCTGTCCTGGCCGATCTTAATTTTCTCTTTGGTAACACAACTTTGACTATTGCCGTGTCTCCAACTGGAAGTTCCACTTATTTAATACAAAAGGCCCTGCACACAATAAAGCATATATTAAAAATAAGAATAAATATTAAGGTAATTATGCATATTAAGACCCCACTCGCCAATGACTTTGACCTTGACATATGTTGTCAAGGTCACCCTCCTGAGTGACCTTCAGAAGGTTTTAGCCGGCGGTCATTGTTTATTAAAAAGTTATAAACAAAAAAGTTTGAAAAATAAAGCAGTTATTTTGAGTATTGAAAAGCATAAACGACCTTGACCTTGACATATGTTGTCAAGGTCACTCTCCTGAGTGACCTTTAGAAGGTTTTAGCTGGCGGTCATTGTTTATTAAAAAGTTATAAACAAAAAAACTTTGGTGGGTAAAGTTATTTAACCCTAATCAGTCACACTGGGTGGAATCCACCCAAGCGTTTTTTTGACTTCGAAAACGACCCAGTAAACCAATAGAAATGGGCTATTTTTTTACATATGTTAAATTAATTTTTTGCAAATCAAACCTATACAGTCTTTTTAAGGAAGACTTAAACTACAACAGGATATTTTTTTTTTAAAGGTCACCTACAATTTTTTATACACTTGCAAACACGCTGGGGTGGATTCCACCCAAGTGTGACCATTACGGGATTTTCGGGAGGTGTGACTGATTAGGGTTAAAGCAGTGAATTGTTGGTATATTGAAAGGAAAGTTATTTAAAGCAGAGAATAGTTGATATATTGAAAAAGTATATACACTATTTTATGTATTAGAAAGCGTGAATACAAGTATTCTCTGCTTTAATCATGGCAAAAGCATGTTAAACCTTTGTTAAAGCAGATAATAGTTGGTTATTGACAAAACCTATAGGTTATGTGACGCGCTTTACAAGTATGTGCTTTCTAAGTTCAAGCACATACAAAGCACATACTTATAAAGCGCGCCACTAACCTATAGGTTAGTGGCGCGCTTTACAAGTGTGTGCTTTGTATGTGCTTCAACTTACAAAGCACATTCTTGTAAAGCGCGTCACTAACCTATAGGTTAGTGACGCGCTTTACAAGTATGTGCTTTGTAAGTTGAAGCACATACTCTCTATTCTCTGCTTTAACTTTTCTTTCAATATACCAACAATTCGCTACTTTAACTAACTTTCCTTCGTTCATACATGTACTATTTCCACATAAATATTAGTCATTTATGTTTATTAGTACTCAAAATAACTGTTATATTTTCAATTTTTTTTGTTAATAACTTTTTAATAAACAATGACCGCCGGCTAAAACCTTCTGAAGGTCACTCAGGAGGGTGACCTTGACAACATATGTCAAGGTCAAGGTCATTGGCGAGTGGGGTCTTAATATGCATAATTACCAATATTAAATATTATGTTATATAAATACAGAAATATTCCTGTAATTAATATCAAAATATATGTAAATGTAGGAATATTCCTATATTTATCTTATATTTTATTCTTTTCCATTGTACATACGTTACGTTTAATTATTATTTTTATTTCCGATTCCTAATATTTAATATTAGTTATATTCTTCCTAATATGTGTTCTATTGTGCGCACTTCTCGTATGTACTCTCACTTTTGACAAATGTCAATAATATTTAGGTTTGGAGTATGTTTTTCTTCAGTCTATGACTGGCGTAAACTTATGCTATGCGTAGAGTATATAGGACTCTAGCTATGCGTACTTGTGTAGATTGCGTATCTTTCTTATGCTTATGTTATGTTATGTCTATGTTCTATGTATTTTGTGTGCGATGGCCTAAGTAGAGTGCGAGTCATATGTAATTCTAAATAATAAGAAAAACGCTACTGGGGCTCGTGCTTGTTGATTGGCTGATCGCGCCACCAATCACAATGAAGAATGTTGTGCCTGCAACATTTTGGGTCCGTTCCGTTTCACGCATGATGCGCGCATTTTCTACAGTAAAGGCCCTCACACACGAATCGACGGAAGACGTAAGACGTAAATCGTAAGGAATTTCACCAATCAGAGTCGACTATTCCCCTCTGGTAAAATTCCTTACGATTTACGTCTTACGTCTTCTGTCGATTCGTGTGTTCAGCGCTTATGGTGAAATCACACGATACGGGAATCAGCGTGCGGGACAGAGGATGCGTGATTCGAACAGCCAATCAGCGCTCTTCCGCATTTTTCTGTACCTTTCCCGTATACGTTTGCGGCTCCTCGCGAAGAAATTGCGCGTTTGCGGAAAGCAAATACTTGTTTTGTTGCGTGTATATGGTTTCGCACTGAGCGCATCGGTTAAGATGTCGCGTTGGGCGCGCTGTAGAGTGCGTTCTGTATTTTTCGGCTCTATGCTATTTTTGTTTCGTGCGTAATATGTACGTTGGCGCCACATCGTCTCAGTCTCGTCTCGCGTGCGTTAGCGTCTAGCCGATTTAAGTATTCGCGTCTTGATTCTTCTAGAACTTTCGTGTCTCGACCGTTATTTTAAGTTAAACATATTCGCGTCTCTTTACTTATATATATTAGCGTCTCGTCGTGTAATCCATTAAAAGTATAAGTTCTTTTGTATTCTTTTCGTTTATTTCGCGGTGTACGGAAAGCTCTGCTGTTAGTGCGAAGCGCGAGCGTTTTTGAAAACTTGTCGCTTCAGGTTATGGGCCCAGCACGCTTCCACTGCGAATAAAGATTACATCATGTCGACCTCGTCTATGCAAATGCCTCAGTTCGAGAAGCTGTCGGGCGCCGACAACTTCCCCATGTGGCGTCTCCAGATGTCGGCCTACTTGGAAGTGCACGATTTGATGCAGGTGGTCGACGGCACGTGCAAGATTGAACCTGGGGCGGCCGGAGCCAACCAGGTCGCCGTCGCCAGACTCAAAACAAAGGATGCGGCGGCTAAATTGGCAATCTTATCGGCTGTGGATGCTAACCAGCGCGAATACGTCAGTGCAGCAAGATCAGCGGCGGACATGTAGGGAAATCTGTGCCGAGTTTACGATCGAAAGAATCCGACATCGCGTACGAATGCACTCAAGGTGTATCACAGGTATTCATACAATGGTCGGTCGATGGCGCAACATATCGCGCATGTAGATAACATGGCACAAGCATGCGTTGACGCTGGCGAAGAAATCAGTGACGAGAACTACTACGCGAAATTACTCAATGATTTGCCGGAACGATACACACCAGTGGTTATCGCCTGGGACGTGGTGGCGACGCAGTCTCGTAATGCGTTGCGACGAATGCTGTTGCAGGGCGAGGCCTGCATGGCTAACGCTGAATCGAGTGATCAGGCGTTGGCGGTCAAAAGCAAGACGCAGCGAGCAGTGGCGGATCCGGCTAAGACTTCCGGGAAGTCGAAAAAAGGCAAAAAGGCTGTCACGTGTTACAGGTGTCAACGTGTCGGACATTATGCACGGGAATGTCAATCAGGCGATAAGAAGCAGGACAGTAACGGCAAGAAGCAAGATGGCGGTGGCAAGAAGCAAGATGGCGGTGTCAAGAAGCAAGATGGTAGTGCCAAGAAGCAAAATGGTGACGGCGAGAAACCGGCTGCCGGGGGCAGTGACAATTGTTTCACACCGTTGGCTCGAGGGTGGCTGTCGACAGTGATTGGATTGCTGACAGCGGTGCTACGTGTCACATGACGAATGACAAGTCATGGTTTGCTGATATGGTCGACTGCTCAATGACTATAAACGTTGCCAATAATTCGCATGTCGAGGCTGTAGGTCGTGGTACGGTGGCGGTCGAATGCCTGGTTGACGGCCGGTGGGAGCCGGCAAAGTTCCTTGATGTATTGTATGTGCCATCACTGTCAAAGTCGCTGTTCAGTGTTGGTGCCGCCGGACGACAAGGTGTAACAGCCTGTTACGATGGACAGAAGCTACTATTTAAGAGAAATGGTGAGACTAAACTGGTTGCTGATCAACTTCCATCGAATTTGTTCGGATTACGTGTGCGTCGTCAACAGGTACAAGAGGCAAATGTGGCAGTTAGTGTACGACGCTGGCATGAGCGTCTGGGTCACGTGGGTCTATCAACGATGCGACGAATGGTCAGGACGGGAGCGATTCCGGAGCTGAAGATTCCCACAGACTACGAATTCGTGTGCGAGAGCTGCGTATACGGTAAACACGCGAAGAAGCCGTTTAACGACGTTGATCTAAAGGCGTTCCGAAAAGGCGAGTTTATCTCAAGTGACGTGTGCGGGCCAATGCCAGTGGCTTCATACGGCGGTCATCGCTACCTTCAAGGATTATGCAACTGGTTTCCGTTTTGTGTTCTTTCTGAAGAGTAAAGACGAGGTATTCGACAAGTTTGTCAATGTGTACAATCGCATTGAGACGATGCATGGTACTCGCATCAAGATACTACGTAGCGATAATGGACTGGAATATCGCAACAGCAAGTTCCGTGATTTCTGCAATGCAAAGGGGATGGATCATCAGTTCTCGGCTCCATACACGCCAGAACAGAACGGCGCCGCAGAGCGCGAAAATCGAACGCTCGTTGAGGATGGTCGGACGATGCGACTTGCGAAGAACCTGCCCGAGAAGTTGTGGGCGGAGTCAGTCTTGTGTTCGGCATACTTGCGTAACCGGATGCCGTCAGCTAAATATCCAGACTCATCACCGTACGAGCAGTGGTTTGGTTATGCTCCGAAACTTGAGCATGTGCGCCCATTCGGTGCGATTGCATACGAGAAGATCAAAGGACAGCGTACGAAGTGGCAACCAAAGAGTGTTCGGCGCGTGCTAGTTGGTTACGAAAGCGAATTATCCAATTATCGCTTGCTCGACATGAAAACTAAGAAAATCACAGTCTCTCGAGATGTCATATTCGACGAGGATGGTCAGCCGCATGAAGATGAGGTGGTATCCAGATGGGCTCCACGACCAGGAGCTGTGCCTACGGAGGATGACACCGAATCGCAGGCAGAGTCGAGTGCATCAAACGAAGATGAGGTGGATTTACCGGCGGAGTCGAGTACATCATACGAAGATGCGATGGAATCGCACGCGGAGTTGAGTGCATCAGACGAAGATAAAACCGACAAACCTACGGACAATAATAGAAGGCTGAGGTCGCGCCAGCTTCGTGACCGCTCCAGACTGAAAGAGCCTGAGCGTTATCAAGCGCATATATGTGAACTGATTGAGCCGACCTCAATGGCTGAGGCTGAGCGACGGTCAGACTGGTTTAAATGGCGTGATGCGCGGGACTTAGAACTTGAAGCTCATCGCAAGAACGGGACATGGATCGAGTGTGATCTACCGCCAGGCCGCAGACCAATTTCAGCGAGATGGGTGTTTAAGTATAAGCTGGACAAGAATGGCGACATCATAAAGTACAAGGCTCGACTGGTTGCTCGCGGTTACAGCCAGCGCGAGGGCGTCGACTATTCGGAAACGTTCGCACCGGTCGTGCGATATGACTCGGTGCGTGTGTTACTTGCATTGGCAGCAATCAATGATTGGGACATGCGGCAGTTTGACGTCCGAACTGCGTTCCTGTATGGGAAGCTCGACGAGGACATTTTCATGACATTGCCTGAGGGAGTCCCCGGAAGTGGTCAAGTGGTCAAGCTCGTGAAATCGCTTTATGGCCTGAAACAAAGCCCGCGACAGTGGAACAAACGATTCAAAAGGTTTCTAGATTCGTACGGTTTTGTGGCAAGTGACGCTGATCGCTGCGTTTTCGTTGGCATTGTGGACGGGCAGCTGGTCATACTCGGGTTGTACGTCGACGACGGATTGTTGCTGTCGAGCTCGTCGGTTGCATTGGACAAAGTAATTCGGGTGCTCAGGTTAGAGTTTGAGGTGACATTAGAAAGCGTCGATTATTTCGTCGGTCTTGAGATTCGCCGTAATCGTGAAAAACGGAAGATCCGCGTCGGTCAGCGCGGTTATATAACTCGTGTGGCCGAGAAATTTAGACTACTCGATGCAAGGGGGGCGTCAACACCGGCACAACATGGGCTGCAGCTCGATCACTCAATGGCACCAGGGACCGAAGATGAACGACAGAAGATGTTAAAAGTGCCGTATCGCGAGGCGGTTGGTATGTTGATGTTCGCTGCTTGTGTTAGCCGTCCGGACGTCATGTATGCGGTGTCAGTGGTTAGCCGCTACTCAGCAGATCCAGGTCAGGCGCATTGGACTGCTGTCAAGAAGATAATCTGCTACCTGAGGGACACAGTAGAATATAATATTGTCTACAATGGATCAAACACAGAAGGCCTTAAAATCTACTCGGATTCTGACTATGCTGCCGATCCGGATACGCGACGGTCAAGAAGTGGTTATGTGGCGACACTGGCCGGGGGCGCTGTGTCGTGGTCGAGCGAGATGCAAACCCGTGGTCGCTCTGTCAACAACCGAGGCCGAGTACGTGGCTGCATGTGGGGCATCAAAGGAGGCAATTTGGCTTCGACGGCTTCTCAAATCAGTGGGAGTCAGGCTCAGCAGCGCGACCAAGATGTACCTTCATAATCAAGGCAGTATCAAGTTGATTCGGAACCCAGAGTTCCATAAGCGAACGAAACATATCGCTGTTCGCTTCCACTTCATTCGAGAAGTTCATGAGAGCGGCGAGATCGACATCGTATACGTGCCATCGTCTGAGCAGTTAGCGGATATCCTAACCAAGGCGTTACCGAAGCAGTCATTTCTACTCAACCGAAAAGGGCTGCAACTGGAACTCGAAGCGCAGAAGTCCTCAACCAGTGGGAGTGTTGCGTGTATATGGTTTCGCACTGAGCGCATCGGTTAAGATGTCGCGATGGGCGCGCTGTAGAGTGCGTTCTGTATTTTTCGGCTCTATGCTATTTTTGTTTCGTGCGTAATATGTACGTTGGCGCCACGTCGTCTCAGTCTCGTCTCGCGTGCGTTAGCGTCTAGTCGATTTAAGTATTCGCGTCTTGATTCTTCTAGAACTTTCGTGTCTCGACCGTTATTTTAAGTTAAACATATTCGCGTTTCTTCACTTATATATATTGGCGTCTCGTCGTGTAATCCATTAAAAGTATAAGTTCTTTTGTATTCTTTTCGTTTATTTCGCGGTGTACGGAAAGCTCTTCTGTTTGTGCGAAGCGCGAGCGTTTTTGAAAACTTGTCGCTTCATGTTTAACCTACAAAGTTTAAAAAAAACATTGTGGAGGTGGACGGCGTGGAGGTTATTAGGGAAGATTCAATACGTCGTAATGTAAGTATAAAAAAAAGTTTAATTTCTTAGTGTTGAAATAAACAATAAAAAATATAAATTACTTTTTCAGTATTACCAGTGCAAATATTGCAAATTTTTGTTGCCAAAAGAAAGTTTCAAATTAACGGAACATTCATGCTTTGCCGACATTGATTTTGCAAAAGAAAATATTTATGTGGACGACGCAAATGTTATATTTAGAGGTTTGCTTACATTCTTAACAACACTTATCATTTCCTATATTATAATTCTTCATATAACTTATATAAAAAATGCATAATAAATAATTATCATTGTATATATTGTATATATACAATATATACAATATTGTATTGTATATATTGTATATGTTGTATTTTCTATATTGTTAAAAAAAGAATTAATAAGTTATTAAAATTTTAATAATTTTAAAATAAAGGAGAAGAAAAAGGGGAAAAAATAAAAATTTATAGCATACAAAATGAGAACCCACAGATTTCTAATACTAACAGCGAATATCGAAACACGATCATTATAGTTGTATATATTCATCCTTTTTCAGTATTATTATCATTGTCTCATTTAAGGGGATCCTAAACCCGCCTGTTTCATCGACAAAAATTACCATTTTCTATCACTTTCTATGTTACCGACCTATATCTGTCCTTGTAATAAACAAAAATAGCACCTATATTTCACGTACATATACGTACGACCACAATCGGTACTCTACGTTTCTATTAGACTTCTAATCTTAATTGGAGATGAATTATGTTGTGTCGTGTCTTGCGATTCGGGAGACTTGTTTTCACATTCGTACAAATGGTACATCTTGATAGAAAGCACATTTTATGATGAATTAACAAGCCGTCCGCAAATCGAGACGCCATATTGAGATAAAAGTGGGTACAAAATCTAAGGAATCTCTAATTCCGTAATTTTTTCACTCGTTTTTCATATAAAATCTGAGTATCCCCGAATCATTGATAAAAATATAAATTTTAACTTATAGCGATTCTGTGCTAATAGTGCACGAGCACGTGCTAATTAAGGCTATAACCATAGACATAGACTACGTTTACACGGCAGCTTATAAGCCGAAGTTATAACTAAAGGTATACTATCCGATCCAAAATTTTATATTCTTTTGATCATAATGATCATTTAAATAATAAGAGTTTTTTTTTATTTTAAACTACACTTTCTAGTATAATATATATCAAAAGAGATTAATCAAATGTTTGGAATATGAAAGAGGCTCATATTTAATGATTATATTGATAAAAAGAAGAACAGTTTTGGGATCGGATAGTATACGGCAGTTATAACTTCGGTTATAAGCCGCCGTGTAATCGTAGTCATAGTAAGTATAGACCGAGTGTTAAGGAGTGGAGATATATTTCTCCTTCCACGGAAACGTTTTTTTTCTATCGCATGCGAACAAGAGAGAAGGAAGGGAGCGTCCCGTTTGACCACGTT